>JAHHFK020000573.1:0-89198 GCA_024533555.2 Aedes koreicus
CTCCAAACACTCCGGAACTTCGCCCAATTGAAAAGTGTTGGGCAATTATGAAGACAAAGCTCGTTAAAACTCCAAAACTGATAGAAAATGAACTTGAACTAAAGAAAGTGTGGTTATAAGTAAGTAAGCAAGTTGCTCCTATCATTGCCCAAAATTTGATGAAAGGGCTCAAGGCAAAGGTGCGGGCATTTGGGTTGGGAGAAGAGGTTCAATAAACCAATGATGTCAAAACTTAACCATTTAGTAGTACTTTATTTCCAGAAAGTTTGAAAAGAATCGGGCTCAAGGAAAATTTTTGGTGACCTATTTTGTGTGTCCAAATTTCATCGAATACAGTCTTTAGTGAGCTGAGTAAATATATCGCTCTTGGTTGTAAGCCTCAAACAATCCATAATATGCAACGGTAATTAAAAATGTCATTAAAACAAAATCTTTAGTTGGATAACCAGTTATTTCACCACTGCACCCAGCTAGACAGTTATATCAGGGACTGGATAGTTAAGAAGAAAATGGATATAGTTTTTGTCTCAGGAAGTACCAGCAAATCGGTCCTAGGCTTAGTGAATCACCTTCAAAAACGAATATGCTGCCAATATAACACAGCGGATCAAAACAAAATCAAAGATTCTAGAACCACAAAGAAAAAGATTGAGGTCAGGGTTGGCAAATGTCATTTTCAATGAAAAATTACCTATGATTTTTGCCGAACTACGTCTGAAAATCTCATCGGGCGAGAATACGGTGATGGAGGTTTTCTTCTAATTCTCTTCGATTTTTTCGTCATGACAGAACGTGACAGTGTTTTGGTCATCGCAATCACAAGCACATTTATTGATATAATTGTAAGTTTCATCAGACAACTTGAAATAAAACGTCGATTACATATTATTGCTTGGCGGCTAATTTAGAAATTTGTGAAACAAAATCTTTTGAGAAGCTCTCATGGCTGCATGATGGGTGAGAATGACAAAGAAAGATCATGATAGTTCGTTTCTTCTCGTGACAGTGAGATGGCCTGTTTTTTCATTGTCACATGATGGCCGTGAGATTTACCAGCTCTGATTGAGGTACTTTATGGTGTACTTGAGATCAATGTGGTTCTAAAGCAGTGAGCCAATTTTAAATCGATAGTTTTCTATTGATAGTTGATTTAAGTCAAAATTCAATTAGTTTACCCGCATTCTTGTTTAACCAAGTTTCGATCGTAACACCCTTTCAAATTTTTGAAAATGGAAGAATCGGCGAACTGTTTCAACTGTTCATAATCGTACTTTTAGAAAATTCGATGATTGAACTGGTGAACGGTGAATTTTGATTGAATTATGAAAGATGCTTTAAGTTTAGCCCATTATGAATCAACGCTCCTCAAATTTGAGGTACATGCATTAGCCGCGTATGCTAACATGAAGCAAATATGACACGGATATTGAATTGACAACATGCGGGTTGGTATGTTGGTGATGATTTTACTCTCCTCTCTCCAATGTGGCAGTCTGTCACCTGTCTCATTCAATAGGAAAAAAAATACCCCCTTTCCTAACAATCAAATCGAAATTCAAGCAATATGCAGTGCATCAAAAACCTTCGGTGCTGTCGGTGACGGAAAGGAAGGAAAACAAACGGAAAATAAAATCCAAATCAGGTGACACTGTGATTGATGCGGGAAATTGATCGGAGAACGAATATCTGATATTCTATTTACGACTGAATCTTTTCTGTGCATTTGGAGATTAATTTTGGCCGCCTTCCGCTTCTAGCTCTTCTCCCGCTGTCAAGCGAAATTTTCCCGTTTTGTTTGTGTAGTTTGCTGTAATCTATTTCACAAATCTCGAACGATTGTTTCGCCTCTTCCTCTTTGTGCGAGGAAATGTCCTTGTGTTTTGGTTCCGCTATTAACTGTTACTTCCGCGATGGTAGCTCCTAGTCAGTTTCTGTTTTCATTTTGGAGTCGACTTTCTGCAGCGGCGCACATTTTTCCTTCTAGACACTAACACACGCACCCGAACAGGGTCGTCACCACGAGTAGAGGGGGACGACTAGGATGGGGTGGCAATTTTCACACAACAAGCGTCTACCGAATTGACGTCTGTCGGACGGCACAACACAATTTTCTTCCTCAGTAGGCCTTGCACTGATTTTATCCCCCACCGAGCCGATGGCTGAGATTATTATTTTTCGTCACACCACCACCACCGCCACCTCCAGTTTCTGCACCAACCGTGCCCACCATCACGCTGGATGTGGCCTTCTCACTCTTGTTTTTTGTGCACTTTGTTTTTCTTTGTTTTCCCACTCGCGCAAGGGATGGCAAAATGACTGTATTCAGCAGGGTCGACTTGGAGTAGGTGAGTTTTTTTTTGTTTCTAAACGCTATTCGATGCGATATCCTTCGAATGTTTTTTGGTACTGAACCGAGAGAAATAGCTTGATAGGTTTCCGATTACAGAACAATTAAATTGCTATAGATTGTTGATGTACACTGTGGAAATAGGATGGAACTTGAGACTCGAACTACAGTACGGGTGGAATGGAAAAATGAGGAACTCAGTGTTGCCAGACGTTACCGGAGATTGTTCGGTTAAAATGTTAGAGAATGTTGAGAAGCGAACCGAAATAGTTTGATTTTGAAGGTTTGAAATTACTAATTTCGTACGTTTTTTAGAAAGTCACCACCTAACTCTCATTAGAAACTTCGATTGCTACAGAATTTTCTATTCAATTGATAACACTGGTCGACAGAGATTTTTAGATCCAGAGCTCCATGTCAGTTTCCATTAGCTTGTGTCCCAGTACCACCGAAAATCGTGTTTTGACCTCATGTGTAATTTTGTTCTTGACCTCAAATTGTAATTTTGATATCTTTTAAAAACCACTCAAATAACTGCCTCAGCTCAAATGTAAATGCTCCCAAAGCATTTTATGGAAACTTCTTATTCTAAGAGCATCTCCAGGAGTGTTGTAGTTCTAGATTCATTTTATATGTCAGTTATAAATTTTTCTCTTGGGAAAATATATAACAAACATACCCTCTCTTCAGCAGCAGTTCCAAATGTTGTTCTAAACCTAAAGAATTGAATGTGTGTGTATAATTGATTCTCAAAACTTCTGTGGGCATATTCTCAGAATTCCCTAGGAATTCTCCTCAAATTTCCGCTGTAATTCCTCTCAGAACTCCTTTGGAATTTCCCTCAGAATTACTATCCCCTTCGAATTTCTCTAGAAATCTCGGAAATTGTCTGGAATTTTCCTCAGAATTCCCTTAGAATTTCTTTTAAGAATTCCCCTACAATTCTCCTCAGAATTCAGTTGCAATTCTTCATAGGATTTTTCTGGAATTCTCCCTTTAATTCATTCGCAGTTCTTCTAAGAATTCCTCTGCAGTTCTCCTCAGAGTTCTTCTGCAATTCTCATCAGAATTCCTGTGCAATTAATCTTGGAATTACACTGAAATTCTCAAAATTCCACTCAAACTGTCTTCAGAAGTCCTGCGGAATTCTCCAGAAGTCCACTGGAATTCTTCTCAGAATTTCTTAGGAATTCTTACTAGAATTTCTCTAGTATTCTCCTCAGGATTATTTTTAAATTCTCATCAGAATTCCTCTGGAATTTCTCCAGTATTCCTCTGGAATTTTCCCCCATAATTCCTTTGGGATTCCTCTCAGAACTTCTCTGGAATCCCCCTTAATATTCGTCTAAATCATTTTCGGTTCTATACCTAATTTAAATATTCCACAATATGGAGAAATTTTCGAAAAAAAATAAAAACAAAGAAATAGGGATATGATGGTCAGCGAGTTCAGAGTTTGACTTGATTCCATAGACACTACCACAATGACAAAAAAAAAATATATATATAACTTGGATGAAACGCGTTTCAAATTTGAACGAAAATAGAACAACGTAGTATTCCAGTTTTGAATTTTAACATGAAACTGTTCGAAATTATCCAACTAGAACGCCTTGCTGAAGTTGCCTTTGTTATAAATCCAGTTCTATTTTGTAACGACCATACACTCCTGGAGATGCCCTTAGACTTTAAAACAATTTTGCAGAAGATAGTGTGTCGATCTGACTTCACCATGTAAAGTTATGTTCGTTGAAAGGCAGCATATTTTTGCAAAAAGAAAACATCAAAGTACAGTAAACCCCCCGACATGCGCGGATTCCCTTTGTGGTGGTCGCAATTGGTATATGGACATTGACCCTTGTTGTTTCATCAGATAATATCTCGTAATCCTTCGTATTCCTATTTACTATTTACTTTCTTCAGCAAAGTTGTTCAGTAGATTAAGGCCTTCAGGATGGTAAACATAAAAGTTCAGAATTATCTCACTACGCGCCGCTAGTGTACATGTAAACTTACTCTATAACCTGAATCTCGAGGTACTTTACATAAAGCAAGTTGCCATCTTTTACCAATATGTTTGGTTGATAAAGGCGCTAGTGTACATTTGAACTTTGTGTAGTACCTGTATTTTTAGATCTGGATCCTGTATAAATTTACTGTTTTCAGGAAAAATAGTAGTATAATAAAATTATGAGCTTTCAGACGCTCGACTCAACTGTTCAGAATTATCTCACACCGTGGCGCTAGTGTGCATTTAAACTTACTGTATAATCTGGATTTCGAGATTATTGACATATAATAAGCTGGCATCTTCAAAAAGATGTTTGAGGGGTCAGGGCCTTTCGAATGGTGTACACATTAGATCAAAATTCGTCCGCTACGTGGCGCTATTGTTCATGTGAACTTTTTTTTTATATTTGTTTTGTGATATTTATAATATGTGTATTTTTTGTTTTTTTGGGGAATTTTTTTGGGGTATTTGGTGTTTCCCGGGGGGGGGTTTTTATTTTTTAAAATTTTTTCCGTGGGGGGGGGGGGTCTGTGTGGGGTGTATAATGCATAAGAGGCTGATTACCCCAATATCCCAGCTAACATTTAGATTCACTTTACTGCATTGCAATACACCTATATGCACTCTTCTCCGGCCAAAATTAATCGTATAAAGTGCATAGAATCGCTCTACGTGAACAAAAGTGGAGGCCATATATGTGCATATTGGCGTTGCTTACAGTAGATTATACGATGTATTATGATTTAATTTTGAACATTAACAATCATATCTATTTGTACTAGGAGATTATATATGTGTAGATAGCAAGTTGCATTTTCAAATCATTACAACTTCCAAAGCAAGATAAATAAATGTAGAAGAAATAATTATTGCATTGAAAAACAGTAGTTTATACATTAAACCATCGTAGTGTATCACATAAATATTGTAAATCAAAAGAAAATCGAAAAAAAGAAACGCAATTGACATTTGTTTCTCAGCTGTTGAAAATTATTACTGTTTTTGGGTTCCATGATTTCATAATTTCCTGCTAAACCTGCTTTCGCCATGATTCGATATCATGATCTCCGTATCCATATTCCAGTCCTTAATGCACTCGTCCATCCATACGCCATGGATGGACATCTTTTTTGCACCATGTTATTTTTCTTGTACATACAGCTCATAAGCATCTTGAACAGATTGTAATATGATACGTTGACATAAAATTAACGATCTTGCCTTGACTTCTTTACGATTACTTATTTTATGATTTTGTAACAACGTATATGGGATTCAGCATTGCACAATTGATAGAACCTTTCCATAATCAAACGTTTTGGCCATTCCTTGTTCTCAAACTTACAGAATAGTGCTTAACAATCGCATTGTAAAAACTATGCTTCTAGCAAGAATTATAAGTATATTTCAACAGCGTTGAACTCTCGACTTTTGCCAGTATTTCTCTTTGTTTTTACTCTAAATCAAGAACTTTTGTTTTGACTTATTATAGTTAGTGCAGTCAATTGTGTTCTCAATTTTATTTTTTATTCTTATCGACAAAATTCTGGTAACCTCTGGCAGTTTCAAAAGTAAACAAACATTAACTGCCGAGTGGATTGCAAGTCGGAAAGCAACTGTTAATTTTATAAAAATTCTAACTTTTTTCCCATAAAATTATGTAAAATATTCGTTTCAGATGGTCGGTGCTACTCAGTTCATGAAGAAAGGCAGGCTGCAAGTTTTGGCAGTACCCAGGAGTTGGATACGGAAGGGATTGTTAATGTGACTGGAAAGTTTAAGCAACGACAAAGTGAGCCAAATGCGGAAGAAATGAACGATTTTTAATGCTGCAACTAAAGCTATTCCTGTCATAAAAAAAATCTTCTAATCTAATCTAATCTAATCTAAAGAAATCTTGTTTTTATAATCAATGTTGACCATCGATCATCACGTCCCTATTTATTTCACTTAGTCCTATCATCCCTACTACTTTCAAGTCATTGCACTGTGGGACGAAACGCCAGAAACACGAACTTTATACAATAACTCGTAAAAACGTGTTCTTAACAATTTAGTGTCGTCAGATGAAAATTTTCAAAAAATATTGCGCATTTAGAGGTGATAAATTTTAGTTCGCTCCTTCACCACAGGCGGCGCTGCAAACTTAAACTTTTTTAAATGACGAGATAGAGAGTTCGTGTTTGCGGCAAAGTTGTAGATTATTTTAATTTTAATATTTTTTCGTTGTTTCATAGAACACAGGTTCACCCTTGGGGATAATCATGCATTGAAACCAACATTATATGTTATGATACATCCTATATTTTGAGCCCTATGAGGTTTCATGGGCATCCACTTGCATCTCCGCCAGCTATAGGGCTCTAAAAAACGTACATTTTTCACAATCAAACGACTAAAACATCTCCCATCAAGGTTTTAGAGTTAGGGTGTCTTCTGAGACAATTTATATTTTGATCAATTGTACAACTTTGTACAACATTATGTTGACCTAAAACTGCACATTTTTTACAAAATCACAAAAAACTCATTTTAAAAAACACGTATCTTGGCATAGTGACCAGTTAGAAGGTTTGTGTTTTCAACAAAGTTATTTGTATTAAAATTATCTACAACTTTGCCGCAAACGCTAACTCTCTATCTCGTCATTTAAAAAAGTTTAAGTTTGCAGCGCCGCCTGTGGTGAAGGTGCGAACTAAAATTTATCACCTTTAAATGCGCAATATTTTTTGAAAATTTTCATCTGACGACACTAAATTGTTAAGAACACGTTTTTACGAGTTATTGTAAAAATTTCGTGTTTCTGGCGTTTCGTCCCACTGTGCATTGGTCAGAAACCATTTGTCAACAAATGTAGTAGTTATAATGAGGCCTGAAAACGCTCATTCACAGTTTTTTTTTATTGTCGACAATACTGATAACTATAGACTTTTTTTTTTTGAATAAACAGATTCATTTGACGCCTTTGGCGCGTTACTTGCAACTTCTGCCACTCAATTAGTTAATTGCAGATGCAGCTTTGGTCCTGCTATTATCAGCTTCACTACTACATATTTACCAGCTTCATTAATAATGTAAATAATTCTCAAAAGGATACGCGGAAACGGATATAAGAGTGTCCAATTTCTCAACTTCTTCTGTTACGTGACAGAGCTTATGAACATTACTCGTTACAAATTCTGATCCATACGATTTCTTGAATTACGATATGAAGTCTAGGAACAGCATTTTTGCGATCGGAAGGAAAATGTGTACGCCTCAACTAGAGAAAATTGGACTTGCACAAGAGATTAGCGTGAAATTGATCATAATATTTGAAAGGTGAGTAATATTTGAGCATCACCACTCCAACGAAATTAAAAAAATCCTAACCCTAACCCTGTCCAAAGATATTTCTCTCACGAGCAGTGGGGTGCCAATATTCGCCTTCGTCCTATCGTATCCATTATTTCCGCGGACATCGATGTTTCCATTAGCGTGCGAGGATGGGTTGGTAAATCGGCATTCAAGTAGGTATTCAGAACACATTTCAAGGATTTTAGAGATGACTGTATAATATTGTGTTCAAGAGCCCAATTCCGAATAGCAATGACAGTGATCCTATTGCATAAAAATCAAAAATTTTGGTGAAGTTTTTTTTAAAAATGACTACTTTTTATACCTTTACTTCAGAAATCATTCGACCTATTGGCACTTTTCCGGCAAATCACATGAAAAAACATCTCTTCCGAGGATTTGTTTCTTCAGTAAAAGTAGCTGACAAATCTTGCAAAAATTCATCAGCTTACTGATATGAATCATGGCTTCCTTGATATTTAAATTGCAAGGGAATCCGTTTTTCTGTATTTTTGAAGAAACCTTTTGAATGTATCGCTTTTTTACGTCTTAGTTATTTATTTTTATCATTAAAGTGTTCATTTTTTAATTGTTGTTTTCGAGAAAATATCGAAAATTACGTGATAGCAATGTTTGAACAGTTGAGCTCCCAATAGCACAAAACAGGAATCTTATATTCAATTAGCAATCGTCTTCTTAATGATTGCTTACAACTTTCAAAGTTAATTCCTGATTTATGATTTTGTGTGGACACTACAAAGACTCATGAACAATTTTGAGAAGGATTGCGTATAAATCGTACGTTCACATTATATGCAATCCATATTCAAGTCATCATAATCTTTATATAATCGCTACGGGATTCCGATTTTGTCTGGTAATATACACAATTTGAAATGGACATTCATATACGATTACTGGTTTGCTGGGCAGGGATCTTCTGCAGAGAACTGCAGGGAACTTCTGCAGAGAGCTGTGAAGAGCTTCAGGGAAGTTATGCAGAGAACTTCCAGGTAAATTCTGCAGAGAACTTCACCGAAGTTCTGCAGAGAACTTTCAGGAAAAATTCTGCAGAGAAATTCAGAAAAAATCTGCAGAGAACTTCAGGGAAGTTATTCAGAGAATTTCAGGGAAAAAATGTCATGGAGGCTCTGCAGAGAACTTCATGGAAGCTCTGCACAGAACATCATGGAAGTACTTCAGAGAACTTCATGGAACTTCTTCAGAGAACCTCATGGAACTTCTTCAGAGAACTCCAGGAAAGTTCTCCAGAGAACTTCAGGGAAATTCTGCAAAGAACTTCAGTGAAATTCTGCAGAAAACTTCAGAGAACTTCAGAGAAGTTCTGCAAGGAGCTTCAGAGAATTTCTGCACAGAATTTCAGGGAACTTCTGCAGAAAACTGCAGGGAACTTCTGCAGAGAACTTCAGGCAAATTCTGCAGAGAACTTCAGGGAAGTTCTGTAGAAAACTTCAAGGAAGTTGTGTAGAGGACTTCAGGGGAAGTTCTTCAGAGAGTTTCAGGGAAGTTCCTATCGAGTCTTTAGATAACTTCAGGGAAGTTCTGCAGAGAACTTCAGGAAAATTCTGCAGAGAACTCCAGGGAAGTTCTGCAGAAAACTTCAGGGAAGGTCTGCAGAGAACTTCAGGGCAATTCTGCAGAGAACTTCAGGGAAGTTCTGTAGAGACCTTCAGGGAAGTTGTGTAGAGAACTTCAGGGAAGTTCTTCAGATAATTATCTCTTTGTTTTCTTTGGACTCTGTTCTACTCGAAGGGAGTGGTTTTATTTCAGTTTTTGTGAAACATTAGGTTTATAAATATGTTAGCAGTTTGGAAATGAGGAGTAATATGAATCGTCTAGAGAATATAATGGAATTCAGAGAATGCCATTTTTCTCCAGTATACCAATCTGAAAACAGAACAGATAGTTTTTTAATTCAATATCCCCAACTTTTTTTTTTTTTTCAAATTAGCAGTTGGGGATTTTTGTTGATACTTCCTCAAATTTATCAAAAAAGGCAGATCGACTATCATTTTGAAAACTGTGCTTGACTACTGGCAGGGGGTCTCTCTTAGCTCAATCGGTAAAGGTACAACTACAAAGAAAACCAGGCTGAAGATCGCTGGGTTCTAAATCCGGTCCAGTCAAGGAATTTTTCGGCTTGGAAAATTTCTCGACTTCCCTCGGGATAAAGTATGATTGTACTTGCCACACAAGTATACTCGATGCGCACAGAAAGCTATCAATTAATATCTGTGGAAGTGTTTCTAGAATACTAAGTTGAGAGCACGCTAAACCTCGTTCAAAGAGCGTAAAAAACCAAGTAGAAGCTTGACTAAGGCCTGTACTCGAAAAAAATGCACAATTTTTATCCGTGTGTAACTTTTTTGTCCGTTGGTAAAAATTGATGAAAATCTGGGTACATCTAGTTTGGAGTAATTTGTTTAAATGTGCAAAATTTACAATACAATTATAGCAATTGGTTCAGGGGTTATTGAGATGTCATCGAAACAAGAAGAAAATCGCCGGAGGATTTTGCGAGCAGCCATGGAAAATCCGACTGCGACCATGAGATGGATTGGGAGACAACTGGGAATCAACCATACAACTGTGTTTCGGGTGGTAAAATCGTTTAAGGAGTCCCAGACGACCGAGCGGCCGGCTGGAAGTGGAAGAAAATCGAAGACAGCTGACCCTGTGAAGGCCCGGAAGGTGTTGGATTATTTCAAGTGTAATCCGAACCTTTCGATTCGCGACGCGGCTCTGAAGGCAAAGTGTTCCGCGTGGTTCGTTCAGCAAACCATGAAACGAGCTGGGCTTCGTGTATTCAAGGCCCGCAAGGCACTCAACCGGCGTGATCAACAAAACACGGTGGCCAAATCCGGCGCAAGGAAGCTGTATCGAGAGTGGTTAACGAAACCGATGTGTGTGGTTATGGATGACGAAACCTACATCAAGGCAGACGCAAAGCAGATACCGGGGCTGGAGTTCTACGTTGCCAAATCACGGTTTGATGTTCCGGAAGACATAAGGAAGAAGAAAGTGGACAAATTCGCCAAAAAAATACTTGCTCTGGCAGGCCATATGCCAATGCCGTAAACTGAGTAAACCGTACATCACAACGGGTACCATCAACAGCGAAATTTACCACACCGAGTGCCTCCAGAAGCGTCTGTGGCCCTTCCTGCGGTCTCACGGAGGCGAGACATTATTTTGCCCGGATATCATGCCATTACGCGCGATCGACGTTGGATTGGTACAGAGACAATAACTTTGTTTTTGTACCAAAAACCGCCAACCCCCCAAATTCACCAGAGATTCGTCCGGTGGAATGTTTTTGGGCCATAATGAAGGCCAAAGTTCGAAAATTGTCCAAGATGTTTAAAAACGAGCTGGAGTTGAAGAAATAATGAATGAAAGTGACCAAAAAGGTCGGCTCCACCATTGCACAAAATGTAATGAGGGGTCGTAAGGGAAAGGTGCGGGCTTTCAGCGATGGAAAGGAAATTGAATAAAATAATTATGCCAAAACATAATCCATATGTATTAGTTCATTCCCTGAAAGTTTCAAGAAAATCCGACTTAAAACAAATTTTTTTCGAGTATAGGCCTTACTAGACAGAAATATAGGCAGTTTGAAATAGGCACCTGTTTTGCATAAATTTCAAAATGGTGAAACTTTTCCGTGTATGCGTTGATTTGGCTGAAACTTTTAAGATGGGACTTCTTGTTATTGAAAATTTGGTGACCAAAAATTCAACTGAAATGATAAATTTTACGAAAAGTTTCATTTATGTTTAAGTTGTGCTTATGTTCAAATTGCTATTGCTAGGCGGCCACGAAGCCAAATTGGATGGAACATTTTCCATCCAGTAGTTTAATAGCCGAGGAATATTTTGCGTTGAAGCACAATTTAATACCAACAACAGCAGAGAAAATTAACATGGGTTGGCCAAAATTGTAGGAAATTTCAAGTATTTTAAATTATGTTCATTATCATATAGTTGTAGCAGATTGTCCCATAATGCGTACCCTGCCACCTGGTGGTCGTTCCACAGGTCAGTAATCAATTTACTGACAGATCCATCAGTTTGTTTACGGCTGCTATGGCGAGAACAGTGAAACAACTTCGATCTATGGTTTGTTCGTACCACCTGCCTCATCCGGGCCTAAAAAGGTCGGCAATTGTGGCCCACACTTTGTGTCGGGCGGATACGATCGCGGGAACATCTATAAGATTCTGGAGAAGGGAGAGTCCATCGAGCGGAAGCCTGGTTCCGCCAGAAACAACGGCTGAAGATTCTGGTCAAAGAGATCTTCCTGGCGAAGCGGAACATGGTGCCGTGCCAACCCTCCCACGTGCCCCAGCTCCGCCCAATCGAGAACACAATGAGCCACATGAGCCGGGACCAACGGCTTTACTTCTCTTCAGAAGGAAGACCTGACTAGAGATTTTTTCGCCTCAGAAAAATCTCACCGACCTCGGTTGGAATTGAACCCTGATCCAATGGCGACTGATAGATCAGCCCATATTCAGAAGAAGGCAAACTTGGCAAACGAAAATGTAATCAGCTTATTAAAACACAACTAACTCTGTTTGACGAAAAGTACTTCAAGGAAATGGTCTTAAGATCAATGATCAATTAAAATTTAAAAAAAAAAAAACCAAACGTCTGCTAGCTTCAACCGTATGGATAATCTGACAACACTGTTCCATCCATTATATACTCTAGAGGAATCATATTACTCCTCATTTCCAAACTGCTAACATATTTATAAACCTAATGTTTCACAAAAACTGAAATAAAACCACTCCCTTCGAGTAGAACAACGAGTCCAAAGAAAACAAAGAGATAAACCAAAAAGACCGATGCCCTCCACTCGAAGAAGTTTGTTCAGAATGATGGATTGCATTGAAATAATATGCAAAATTCCAGCAAAGAGCAACTCTGAATTAGCCCGAAACACTATTCCGAGCACGTTCGCGGTGACGTCTTCGAGTGTCCATTACGTCAATTCACCCAAAATATCACACGCTACATCGCAGTTTCGAAACCCATCTCCACTCGAAAAGAATTCTTAGAGCGGAACGACAGCGACTACTGCCCAAGTAAGGCGAAATATCGAACGAAAGCAGTAACATCAGGAGCTACGACACTTGAACAAAAACCTTAAACAGAAGAGAAAATTGTAAAACGGAAAGAAGGACGCAAGGGACCAAGGGTGGGGTTTGGGAAGGAGGAAAATCTTTAAAGGCATTTAAATCCCTTCATCATACTAGATCGGACAGGGCTGCAATCCCGTAGAACATCAGCAGTAGCAGGCCTCCACCGGCAGTCGTGGAAGGGTGGCCCCTGCTCGTAATCATCGTTCTTCCTCTTCTCACACCGTTTTACGCTTCTTCTTTCTCGATTTGCTCCACTCTCTTGCTTTTTCACCAGAAATCAAAACCAACAGCAGTGGGTAATCCTTCTTCGTTCTTCTTATTCTTCACGGAAACATTGTTGGTTTGCACCCTGCACCCTCCATTTTCCGAAAAAAAAATAAGTATCACTCACTTCTCTCGTTTCGAGCAAGGCGTGTGCACCAGAATGCACATTATACCACCACACTAACCCCAAACCTCTCACACACTGACTCGATCAGTGATGTGAAACATTTTCCTTCTTCCTTAGCGAAAAACGGAAGTTTTCTTCGATTCAAAACTCCCAAAAGTAGGCTTTCCGGAAATCGAAACTGCAATCGCAGTCAAATGGAAGTGTCCTTCCGATTCGGTCGGTCGATTCTTCTGCTTCCGATTTGGCGATGCGTGAAAATTTTTCGGCACTAACACAACACGGTACACGGACGTCGCGGGACTTGTTGTTCGTTCGGAACTCTGGATGGAAGTGAATTCACACTCTACTTCACCGAAGATGACGGGCTGCTTTTTGCTTCCCCTCGGGCCAGGATGCACACACGAAAATTGCGAGCTCTCGTGACACAAGGATGAACCGAACGAAGATGGCGAGGGTGGTATAATTTCAGCGGCGCATGCGTTGGGATTTGAATGAATTAAAATTTGTAATAAGAACCGTTGGTGCTCGTTGTTGGATGTGATTATCTGTTGTGGAGACATTAGAGCTGATCCACATTCTGGTGTTTGTTATTGATTAATGATTATGTAGTTGTTTGAAAATTGTTGATGAGGTGAGCGACATCCAAAAACGCCAACTGTGAAAGATGGAAAAGTTATTTTTAGTTGCGAACCCAGGACACTTGGGGAAATCCAGTCTCACCGAATACAAGATGGAGATTAAAGACAAATTTACAAATGCTTATCCTATTCGTAAAAAAAAACGTACCCTAGGAGTTCACAGATCTAGAAGAAAATACATCAAGCACTCGATGAATATGATTAACGACGGACTTATAGAGCCAGCCAGTGGATTTTAGAAGAAAACTCAATGAGAGAACGATAAGAGATGCTCTACCAATCTCGACACTGAAGAAGTCTGTAAGTCGCAGACGAAATAGGCCTATCTGTCAAAAGATAAGCTTTCTGTAGTGGAATTTAACGAAATTTGTTCGCGTTTACTAGTGATAGTTTAAAACCCGAATTAATCCACCGATGGTGAGACTGAACCCTTCTTACACTACACCAGAATTACGAACTCAAATGTGGTCAATATGGTACTGTATACATATTTTCATCAGAAATTCCAGTAAAATCCTGGAATATTCGATATGTCATACATTCAGTTTATAAAATGAACTATTTGTCAATCCTGAACGTATTGTTCATCGATGGAATTAAAATATTGGCATTAATAGTCTTTAACGACCTGTTTATGTTAGTTATATAAAAGGGAAATAACATAAATATTAGAAATTTCATATATTCAGTTATCTTTATTTCGAAATTATTTGTTGTTTGGTTCATGTTAATTCTGTAAGTGATACAGCTTCGCTTTTCAGCTTTAGTTATGGCTATTTATACAAATGACATTTTTAAGTTATCTCAAGGGTGATACGGTCAAAATTTGGTCAAGGGAAAACGCGTGTAAATCGGTGAAATCGTTTATTTAAAAAATCAAATTAAATTTCTTTTTCAAGTTCAATTAGTATAAAATTCAGGAAAAATATTCAGTTAGGCTTCCGCTTTTCCAAATCCGAATTGCCGGGCCTTACGCTTGACCCCTGCCATCAGATTTTGTACAGCCACCTTGTCCACCTTCTTCGCCGCAGAAAGCCAGTTTGCCTTGAACTGCTGCTCGTCCTTAGCAGTTTTTTTGGTCTTCTTTAGGTTCCGCTTGACAATAGCCCAGTATTTCTCAATTGCGCGGAGCTCTGGCGTGTTGGGAGGGTTCTTGTCCTTGGGAACCACCTGCACGTTGTTGGCGGCGTACCACTCCATGGCCTTTTTACCGTAATGGCAAGATGCCAAATCCGGCCAAAACAGTACGGAACAACCGTGTTTCTTCAGGAAAGGTAGCAGACGTTTATTCAAACACTCTTTCACGTAAATTTCTTGGTTGACAGTCCCGGAACCTATGAAAATGCTGCTTTTCAAGCCACAGGTACAGATGGCTTGCCAAACCAGATATTTCTTTGCGAACTTTGACAGTTTCGTGTGCTTGAAAATATCTGCTACCTTTCCCCTTCCTTTTGCCGTATAAAACTCCTGTCCCGGAAGCTGCTTGTAGTCGGCTTTGACGTAGGTTTCGTCGTCCATTACCACGTAGTCAAACTTCGTCAGCATCGTCGTGTACAGCCTCCGGGATCGCGCTTTGGCCGTCGTATTTTGTTTATCATCGTGATTTGGAGTCACTACCTTCTTGTAAGTCGATAGTCTGGCTCGGTTTTTGGCTCGATGCACGGTTGTAGACGATACACCCAGCTTATTTGCGGCATCTCGGAGAGATAGGTTAGGGTTTCGCTTGAAACTACCGGCAACTCTCTTTGTCGTCTCAGCGGCTTCCGGTTTTCGATTTCCCCCCGATCCAGACTTCCTGGCTGTCGACAAACGTTCCCCAAACACTTTAATTACATTTGTAACGGTTGATTTGGCAACTTTTAGCGATTTTGCCAACTTTGCGTGCGAGTAGCTCGGATTTTCGCGATGCGCGAGCAAAATTTTGATACGCTGCTCTTCTTGCTTGGACGGCATTTTGACAACTGAAGAGTGAATTCCAAAATCAAAAAAAGGAGCAACATTCTACACACACACACCTTCAAAATGAGGGGTGTTCAGGTTTTTTAAATGCAAAATTGAAAGAAATACGTCAATTTGATATTGACCAAATTTTGACCGTATCGCCCTCTAGGCCGATCTAGCCTTTGAATGATTTACCACTTATGTGGGATTGTTTGTTTTGGGGATTTTTTAAACTAAACTAAACTAAGCTACCTAACTATCTATCTACCTAAGACTACTATTTACATTTTGCACTTAACTTACCTACTATTTACAACTAACCTACTATATACAGGGTGCTTATTAAAGCATGTTCCGATATGTTACAATTCTCTATAAATTTGTTCCTAATATCAATAATTTTTGAGTCAATTTTGGGAACGGTCGCGTCTAGATGTAGGTCAGTCGTTCTTGTTTCAAATGGGCGATCTAGGATCATTCTGAGCGTTCGGTTTTGCGCGACTTGCAGCTTGTTCCTGTGAGTCTGTGCGCATGATTCCCACACCGGAGCAGCGTAGAATATCGCAGGCGCTATGATCTGTTTGTAGACGGCCAGTTTCTTCACCCCTGAGAGGCGGGATCTTCGGCAAATCAGCGAATAAAGCGACCTGACTAAGGCGGAGCACTTGACCAACGTTCTCTCCACATGCGACCTGAAGAGAAGTTTCTCGTCAAACAACAGCCCTAAGTAAGTTACCTCGGTGGACCACTCAAACCTTGTGCCGCCAATGACTACAGTGCAAGATGGAGGTGGTTTTAGTTTGGGGGACTGCCTATGGAGGAACATGATTGTTTGGGTTTTGGAGGCGTTTATTTTGATTTTCCACTTGGTGGCATAGTCAGCAAAGGTGTTAAGGCATCGTTGGATTTTGTTTGTGATTTCGCGAGGCATCCTTCCTTTGACCGTTATTGCGGTGTCATCTGCGAACAGGAACAGCACGCCATCCTCTCCAAGAGGAGGGATATCGGAAGTGTAGATGCTGTATAGTAACGGGCCAAGCAGGCTACCTTGCGGAACTCCTGCTGGGATTGAAAACGTGTCCGAGAGACACCCCTTCAACGATACCCTAAACGACCTTTGCTGAAGGTGGTTTCGGATGACTTTAACCAGATGAAGAGGAAAGTTGAAGTTACAAAGCTTGTATACAAGCCCATCGTGCCAGACATTGTCAAACGCCTTTTCAACGTCTAACAACGCCATGGCAGTGGACTTGGATACAGCTTTGTTACTCCTTATGGTGTTCATCACCCGAACTAGCTGATGAGTAGTGGAATGCCCTTTCCTGAATCCAAACTGTTCCGGTAGGAGGATGTTTTGCTCATTGACAAACTGCAGCAAACGATTGAGGATTAACTTCTCGAACAGTTTGCTCAGCGCTGAAAGAAGGCTTATTAGTCTGTAGCTTGAAGGAGATGATGGATCCTTCCCGGGTTTGCGAATTGGTATGACTTTGGCTACTTTCCAGATGCTTGGGAAGTAGTGCAGTTCCAAGCATCTGCTGAAGATATCGCTCAATAGTGTGTACACTTTTGTGTTGAGTTTTTTTAGGATCAAGTTGAAAATCCCGTCAAACCCGGGAGCCTTCATGTTTTTAGTACCTTTCAGTGCTGAGCAAATCTGTTCTGCAGCTATTCTGTCGTCCAAAGGCACGACACAAGGGGAGGCATTGAGATTGTGGACGCATTGCGCACCCAGACCTTCGAGCGGACTTTGGATCCTCGAGCCTAACAGATGCGATGTAGCAACGTGGTTACCGATCGCATCTGCTTTCTCGAGAGGTGTTATAAGAAGCGAATCGACAACCTTGAGAGGAGGAACAGGTTTGGGATGCGTCTTCAGGACTTTGGCTACCTTCCAGAATGGTCTAGACCGGTCATCCAAGTTTTGGATAGTCTTCTCGAAACTATCGTTCCGAATTTTTACTATTCTGGAAGCGATCTCCCTATTCAGATCGGCCATTTCACGTTTCCTATTCAGATCCCCCGTCCTCTGAAACTGGCGTCTACGAACATTTCTTAACCGAATTAATATTTGGGTGTGGGAATCAATGGCAGTAAACTTACCCCTCACAGGAACACGTCGCACGCACGCCTCATCAGCCACGGTAATAGCTCGTTGGAGTCCACTCAGTGCACCATCGATGTCTTGTCTTGTCTCAGTGTACCAACGGTGTCTAGCGGCGGATTTTCATCGATGTTTCGGTCCATCAGTTGGCCGAACCGAAATCAGTCCACATGATGATAGTCCTTTCTCAGGCACCTTGGAGTAGGGACCACGTTGATACCGATTTCAGTCACCACCGGTTGATGATCAGAGCTGAGGTTGTTGAGCGCCTCCGGCTGCGTTAGCGAGATGTCCGACAGGAAAAAGTCCAGGGTAGAGTGATTTCCAGCCGGTGAGATGAAACGGGGTGGATTTAACATGGGATTGAGATAGAAATAGAAATTTCTTTCGAACACGATACCGAGCTTTAAGTAACGCACTAATTAATTATGTTTTTATTGCGTACAGTGCGCCAATTTAAATTATAATGTTTTGAAATTGGAAATATCTTTTCAATATCATGGGATCCCAGTAGTGAACCGCAGATTCTGCTAGAACCAAAGATGTGAAGATCGATGGGTCCGATAGAGCTCGGCAGGTTATGAAATTGAATAGAAGTAGTTTGAAATTGAGCGTAGGGCTTTGTTTTGGCAGTATTTCGAAGCAAACATAGACATCTTTTACACATTGATTGTTGTTTTTTGTATTCTCCAATGCGCGGAAGTACTATATCTTTGATGAAGCTTGTCCATGCCCATTATGTTAATAAATTACCGTCCACTCCTAGCGCTTCGCATGGAGATGAGAAATTATCGGCTTCTGACAAACTTCAATATAAGATAGTTGTAACACCCATTTTTGTTCTAAAATGGATAAGGGAACGTCCATTAATTACGTCACGCAAAAATTGACTTTTTGTAACCCCCCCCCCCCCCCCCCCGTCACGTTTTTTGTATGGACCTCTTCAAATTTTTTTGTATGGATCGTCACGTTTTCTCGAATCCCCCCTCCCCCCTACTGCGTGACATAATTAATGGACCTTCCCTAATATTCGGATTACTATTGCTTCTGAAAGTGTTTCCTAAGCGGGCCCTCCGCGTCCTACCTCGAATATACATGCTTGTCATCGTCAGTCTTCAGTTACGCTTTCCTGTGACTATGTGCATCATTTCGAACACGCAGATAATTACCCTGATCATAACATTCACCCCTCTCAAAAATAGTGCAATTACTTTCAGTTACTATACCATGAGCAAACCAAGTATTTTGGTAATTCATTCCATAGAACAAATGGATGAATAACAACATAAGTTGCCATGAAAATGAAAAGTGTACATTTAGTCTTTTCCCTTAGAGTGAAAGTAAGAAGTCTAAGAATGAATTGCGGCATAGCCCGCCAGTATCACACCTGATGTTAGTGCCCTTATATAAACGTTCTACGACGTGGCAGTGAAAAACTAGAATATGTGTTACTTTCACTACTGGTCAAATTCTTGGTCTCACATGCATCTGTATAGCATGAGATAAGCCTTCTTACCGTCGACAAGGTGGAAAATTTGACCCACGAGAGGGATGATTTTAATTCAAGAGACTATTAAAGCAAAGCTAACCGATATAGAGAAGAACCATTCTATGGCCTCAAGGCTACTCACCTTCCTAAGCGGACCCTCCGCGTCCTACTCTTTTCATAAAATCTTAGCCTTTAATTCTTTGTCAGCGTCTGTCTTAAGTGACCTTTGTTCAGTTCGAAAGGTCTGATCCCTAGCTAAATAATTATGTTGTTAGAGTTAGTGCTTTGATCACAGCTGTCGTATAGAATGCACATTTAAATTATAATATTTATTTGAATTTACAGCACCTGAAAGATCAGGACATATTAGTCGTTGCCTAAAATCACGAGCAAAACACTTACCCTTTTTGATAATGAAGCGAACAATAAGGTTATTAATGATACCAACTGCATAGGTATATTTGATGTTTAATCAATGATAATTAGAAAATAAACAACAATGAAAGAATTGTCAAGCAAATGAAAAGTGCACTTTTTGTCGTTTCCCTAAATTATTTGACATCAGGTATTTGGAGATTGTTCTTAGCTTTGTTTAAGAGTGAATTGCGGCTAAACCCGCCAGTATGACACCTCTTTCAGCAACGATAAACGATTCAATACTCGTGTGCTTTTCAGAAATCGCAAACATAATTTGTGATTGACACTCGGTCCCTTTCATTGCGTGTATCGTAATTTTTGAACACATCTTGAATTGTCAAGATTGACAAAGAGAAACGTCATTGTGATGTCTGTTTCCAACGTATATAAAGTACAAGGTATTATAGTCACTGCAATGTTTATGTAGTGGTACGAAAAAGACAAAAGCAAAAAAAAGTTATGAAATGTTTTCAGAAATGCATGAAATTTAAGCAGTTTCGATTCAAAAGCCAGCCAAACGCAAGTTTCTTGCTTGAATTTCTGCATATAGGTATTAACTAACTCTTGTACGTTACTTAAGTATACAAATTGATTGGAAGAATACGTTATTACTGAATATTTTTGAGTCAAATTTGCGCTGATATTTCTTTTCATTAGGGCCTAACTGACAAACGTAAACAATGGCTTCTTCCGTAAATTTCTCGTAAAACAAAATCTGCCCATGTAAGCTTCCAATTCTATCGAATAGAAGGATTCTTGTTCTTTGAAATGGCTGTGGTAGATTAATGAGGCAAGTTTTCAAGGTCGAAAAATTCAAGGAAGAAGCCATTGTTCACGTTTGTCAGTTAGGCCCTAATGAAAAATCTGTGTCGATTTGAGGTGTTCGAAAAAGCGATGATGATTGTTACCCAATTTCGAGTATCACACTTATTCAAGTATTTTTTCTGAATAATTTTAAGAAAAAGCTTGTTTTTTAAATAAAGTTGAAGTAGACCAATTTTATTATTTTAATGAAATCTGCATGCGTACTCAAAAACTTAGGAAATTAATGTTTATGATTATGATTATCGTTAGAACATATTGTTCAATTTCACTTTAAACCTGGCTAGAATTACTGTTTCAGGAAGATCCACAACGATTTAAACTCGAAAATTAGATAAAATTTATACAACTAGAAGGAACTTCGCGGTTTCTCATTACAAACATGGATGTTTGTTCGCCATCCGGTTTCACTAACATTTGAGTAACATTAACTCAAAAATGCTAAAACCGAACGTACCCTAAATTAAAGGGTGATACGGTCAAAATTTGGTCAAGGGAAAACGCGTGTAAATCGGTGAAATCGTTTATTTAAAAAATCAAATTAAATTTCTTTTTCAAGTTCAATTAGTATAAAATTCAGGAAAAATATTCAGTTAGGCTTCCGCTTTTCCAAATCCGAATTGCCGGGCCTTACGCTTGACCCCTGCCATCAGATTTTGTACAGCCACCTTGTCCACCTTCTTCGCCGCAGAAAGCCAGTTTGCCTTGAACTGCTGCTCGTCCTTAGCAGTTTTTTTGGTCTTCTTTAGGTTCCGCTTGACAATAGCCCAGTATTTCTCAATTGGGCGGAGCTCTGGCGTGTTGGGAGGGTTCTTGTCCTTGGGAACCACCTGCACGTTGTTGGCGGCGTACCACTCCATGGCCTTTTTACCGTAATGGCAAGATGCCAAATCCGGCCAAAACAGTACGGAACAACCGTGTTTCTTCAGGAAAGGCAGCAGACGTTTATTCAAACACTCTTTCACGTAAATTTCTTGGTTGACAGTCCCGGAAGCTATGAAAATGCTGCTTTTCAAGCCACAGGTACAGATGGCTTGCCAAACCAGATATTTCTTTGCGAACTTTGACAGTTTCGTGTGCTTGAAAATATCTGCTACCTTTCCCCTTCCTTTTGCCGTATAAAACTCCTGTCCCGGAAGCTGCTTGTAGTCGGCTTTGACGTAGGTTTCGTCGTCCATTACCACGCAGTCAAACTTCGTCAGCATCGTCGTGTACAGCCTCCGGGATCGCGCTTTGGCCGTCGTATTTTGTTTATCATCGCGATTTGGAGTCACTACCTTCTTGTAAGTCGATAGTCCGGCTCGTTTTTTGGCTCGATGCACGGTTGTAGACGATACACCCAGCTTATTTGCGGCATCTCGGAGAGATAGGTTAGGGTTTCGCTTGAAACTACCGGCAACTCTCTTTGTCGTCTCAGCGGCTTCCGGTTTTCGATTTCCCCCCGATCCAGACTTCCTGGCTGTCGACAAACGTTCCCCAAACACTTTAATTACATTTGTAACGGTTGATTTGGCAACTTTTAGCGATTTTGCCAACTTTGCGTGCGAGTAGCTCGGATTTTCGCGATGCGCGAGCAAAATTTTGATACGCTGCTCTTCTTGCTTGGACGGCATTTTGACAACTGAAGAGTGAATTCCAAAATCAAAATAGGAGCAACATTCTACACACACACACCTTCAAAATGAGGGGTGTTCAGGTTTTTTAAATGCAAAATTGAAAGAAATACGTCAAGTTGATATTGACCAAATTTTGACCGTATCGCCCTTTACTGTACGATAGTAAAAAAAAATCCCCCAATCCTGAAATTTATTCAGTTTCGAGTTGAATTTACTCATAAACATTAAAACAAAAATTTATGAAAATGAGTCTTTTTTTATTTCGCCTTTGTTATTTCGCAGTTGATCATCAGTAATGCCCGAGTACGCTCTGTAACATGTAAGTTTAATATGTATATTATGTTTTAATAGTAACGAGTTGGTGGATCGATTATTACATTTGTAAAATCAAACGACAAGGCAAGGGTGATAAAATGCTTGCTTACCATTTTCAACACCAAGAAATTTAGCCACATTGTATAAAAGCCATTTGGCCAATAAGTTTTGTTTCGATTCATACGCCAGAAAGAGTATCGAAAATGTTTGGTTTATCTGTAATGTAATACACACTTAGAATTATATGCCAAGTCTCGGCTTTCTGAAACCGAGATCCGCACAGCCGACCTCTCGGTTTCGATCTCGGCTTTTTAATGTTAACCGATAATCACGGTTTGGGTAAAACTGAAAACTCATATAGTTAACTGGGAATCTCGGCATGAGCTATATATCGGTTAAAATTCGAAACAAACAGAAATGAAGTTAACTGAGATTTCGGTTAAATTGTGTGTAAATATTCGAAAGTTTGAATTAGATTTTCATCGAAATATTGAATATTCCATGCCTATAGCCAATACCCTACAAAGATGGTGTTTGCGTCAAATCCGGCTGGTACAAGAAGACGTGGAGTACAGCGAGCTAGATGGGCGGATCAGGTAAACCAAGACTTGAAAAGCGTGGGGCGCAACCGAGGATAGAGTGCAGCAGCCATGAACCGGGGTAATCGGTGTAGAATTGTTGACGGGGTTTTATCAATGTGCCAATAAATCGACAAAGATTTTTCATTAGGGCCTAACTGACAAACGTAAACAATGGCTTCTTCCGTAAATGGCCATGCAGTACCTGCGCTTTTCAGTACCTTTTGGTACAAGTATCTTTGTTTTTTGGTTTGATTCGCTGTTATTTTGACAGAATATTTGAGAGTGTATTGGTGTGAGCTACGGTCTAAAGGGCGAATCATTACGCTTGGGACCGATGTGCTAGTACTTCTGACCCAAAAATATATTCATTTCCTTCATGACTATCCACCCGCTGCTTGTACCAAGGTACTGAAAAGCGCAAGAGTGCATGGCAAGGTGCAGACTGCAAGGTGTACTTCGGAACTAGGGGTTCTACAACGGTGAACCAATTTCAAATCGCTAGTTGCACATTGATTGTTGGTGATACTATCACTGCTGAACATGTTCTTAGTCTTCCATGACGGCCCCTTTGCATGGCAGTTAATCCCTCTAACCTACGACAAGGTGATAACCATGATCTTCCCGAAGATAAATGTATGGAACCATGTTTTAAGAATCATAATAAAGTACTAATCGCACAGCAGTGAAAAAACTAGTTTTAGCCACAGGACTACTGACGGCTGTCATCCACGACTTACAAAAATCGTGAAGCTGAAAACTTGGTGCTGCAGTGGTTCTAATTTGACAGCTATATACGCCAAACCTAACAATATTCACGGCGGAAGTTTTCGTGTTTTGTCGTTAATTTGATTCAAAAAAAAATCTTCATGTTGTACTTAGTGCAGCAGTTATCAAAACGATAGTAATTTTTTCATTGTTTATCAACCAGGTATTATAATTTGTTTTATCTAAATTACTGATAATAGTAGTTTGGTAGAAGTAATATTGTAAAAGAAATATAATCCATTTGTGAATGAGCTTTAAATGTTCAAATCGTCACTAGCGCCACCAAAAGTGGCAGGCTTCCAGAACAATGCTCTCTTCAGTCCTCTGGTTTAGCTCGACCGTTGGTCAGAGCAATCCATAGAATACGAGAATCCAAGCCGCTCCGAACTTGAGATGTTTTGCTATACATTTATAATCGTTTATAAGGTTGTACGGAATCAAATTACCACTTTTAAATGGCTGCAACTTTTTAGCCGTTAGTTATTTTCTATTGAAATTTTGAGTGGAATTTTGTAGTATATGTAGTTAGTTACACTTTGTAAGTTTCACTATGAGTAATGCACAATTGTTATAAAGATGGAGTCGGACAAAGTGTCGCTTAGCGCAAAACAAATTTTGTTTCCGTACCTGGAAAATCCGGATCTTTCTCTGTCGTGCCGCCAGCGAGGAGCTTCAAAGTGTACATTCTACGGTGTCTCGTGTTTTAAATCATTGTTAAAAATGTTTGATTTAGCCATCGATCAGAAAGAAAAAAGTGGCAAAAATGGGTCTCCGTACTTAGTGTTAAGGATTACAAGCGTTTTGTCAAAGTTTTCGAGAAGAATCCAACCAGTTCAGTTCGAGATGTAGCGTGGTAGCTGAATACAACCAAAACTTTCTGATGCAAAATGAGAAAAAAACGTGAAGGATTACACACGTACACGTACGTGTACGGAAGCTCTACACCCAGATGTTGCATAGACTTACTCTAAGACCTGTAGGTCCCGAACAAATGCGATTTTTTCTTGGCTCAGTCAGTACTAGCACATCGGTCCCAAGCTCGGTCCCAAGCTTAATACACCCCTAATAATAAACTCACACGAACACACTCTCAAATATTATGTCAAAATAACACAGAAAATCAAAACCAGAGCTGACAAAAGTTATTCACGTCATACAAAACACAAAAAGAAAAAAAAGTCACCTTCACCGATTTGAGCTATGCGCCGTCTTTTCATTTTCGTCGTGTTGCACCCAAAGCATGAAGATAGTCATGCATTCATAGTCAACGGCGATGTTTCATATTTCTTCTTCGTGGTCTGGATTCACAACGACTCGAGCAAATAGTTTGCCTTCCTTTATACAATTTTCCGTCCCGCTAAATTTGTCGTGTCGCATGTGTTTCGTCCAGTGTTTGACGTTGTGCGTGATTATTTTGTTGAGGCACGACGATGAGACGAGTGAAACGAACTGACTATGGATTGTATGTGTATAATGGACCCTGTGCGTATAATGGACCCCCTGGCATATTATTGTAATTATTTCGTTATTATCGTATTTCACCTTAGCAAGTTCAGTTAAAACACATATCAACACCAAAACAAAGGTTAGGATATGATTCTTCTCAATTGTTACACATAAAACATTATTATTAATTATTTTTACCTGATCACTATCGTATTTTGACGGCATGACTTTTATGATCAATCCCCCTAAAAGTGAGATAAAAATTCAACTTTTTTTAAATTTTGAGATAGAGAGTTGATGTAGTTGTAGAAAAAGTCAATACAAAAAACATTGCTGAAGACATATAAATCGTAAGTTTCACCCAATTCGAGATACAGAGCGTTTTCTACAAACTAACCTCCAAAAACACATTTTTCATCGAAACATTTTTTTCTCAATTTTAAGGACAAAATAATGTTCTATAACGTTATTTGCAATATCAAAATACAAAACTTTCTTGAATATACTTTACCTGAATTATTTCTGTGAGATGAATTATTGAAATTATGTTACTATAATTAAACCGATTATGATTTCAAATATTATTAAACATTTATATTTTCAATGCCGTTTTTAATTTCAACCGCTTTTTTTGCTAGCAGCTGCTTATCATCTCTAGACAATGGTTTCTCATGCTGTATAGGCCAACGACGAATACTTGTGATCAATGGATCTGATGATAATAGATGCCAGCTCAGAAGATCGCGATTCGTAGGTTTTTTTAAGGCTTGCGGGTATTAAACTCTCGATGTCTGTTGAAAAAATAAAGTTTATAAATTTATTCGTTGGTATCAGTACAAAATTTAATTATCCTTCAATCCTCTTGCCTCTTGAATTACTGCAGATAGCTGACCAATTTTAACAAGGAAATGATTAATCACGGTCGATCCATGTTTGAATACTTTATAAACGATATTCGGTATACCAAGGGTATAAACTGATCAGCAAACGCTCATTTTCTGGCAGTAATAAAAAAAAAGAATTTAAATGGACGCGCATAATTTTCAACCAATTGTTAGTCAAAGCAAGTTTTAACAAAGAAATTGTTTGCAATGTTTCATACAACAGACCAGATTCAGTCGACATCAGGCCTAAATTTATATCAAATATTCCACGAGCCCATTAGCATTAGCAGTAGCATTCTGCATAGGAATGTGCATTAGATATCGCAGAAAATTACACGTTTCTTTCAAACTATTCAGGCTTACAAAAAAAAACTTGCGTGCTATGTTGCCATCACTGAATGTACCAGCTCTTGAAGTTGAATTTTTATCTCATTTTTAGGAGGATTGATCACAAAAGTCATGCCGTCAAAATACGTCAAAAATATCCATCAACTTTGCCAAAGACGCTATCGCTCTAGCTCCACTATTTAAGGAGCTATCAGTTTAAAGCGTTAAAATCGACTTTTTGACCACTATGCAGTGTATGGGAACGAATATATTTTGAACATGTATGTATTTTGGTCACTTTGCTGTAAAATACATTATACAGGGTGTACGGTTCCTTAATGCAAATATGTTCATATGTTGTATCATAAATCACACTAAATCACTCCGGATTCACGAAATGTTCTCGCACAAACATCTGATAGGAATTTTGCTGACACCAAATGAAGGAAACTAATCATGTAGTTTGTTCTCAATCATATTTATGGTTGGTATTTACCCAACCATAAACTATGGCCATTTTCACCAAACATTCAGGTTATTTCAACTTAGGATCACAGTTTGAATCAGCAAAACAGAACTGTGTCTAGAAATTTAATTTTTGGTTAAAACAAACATTTTTAAGGTTGAAAATAAGCAGACTTGTAGTTCCAATCATCTAACATTAAATTTAAAGCAATGTTAAAGAGCGATACGGTCAAAATTTGGTCAATATCAACTTGACGTATTTCTTTCAATTTTGCATTTAAAAAACCTGAACACCCCTCATTTTGAAGGTGTGTGTGTGTAGAATGTTGCTTCTATTTTGATTTTGGAATTCACTCTTCAGTTGTCAAAATGCCGTCCAAGCAAGAAGAGCAGCGTATAAAAATTTTGCTCGCGAATCGCGAAAATCCGAGCTACTCGCACGCAAAGTTGGCAAAATCGCTAAAAGTTGTCAAATCAACCGTTACAAATGTAATTTAAGTGTTTGGGGAACGTTTGTCGACAGCCAGGAAGTCTGGATCGGGGGGAAATCGAAAACCGGAAGCCGCTGAGACGACAAAGAGAGTTGCCGGTAGTTTCAAGCGAAACCCTAACCTATCTCTCCGAGATGCCGCAAATAAGCTGGGTGTATCGTCTACAACCGTGCATCGAGCCAAAAAACGAGCCGGACTATCGACTTACAAGAAGGTAGTGACTCCAAATCGCGATGATAAACAAAATACGACGACCAAAGCGCGATCCCGGAGGCTGTACACGATGATGCTGACGAAGTTTGACTGCGTGGTAATGGACGACGAAACCTACGTCAAAGCCGACTACAAGCAGCTTCCGGGACAGGAGTTTTATACGGCAAAAGGAAGGGGAAAGGTAGCAGATATTTTCAAGCACACGAAACTGTCAAAGTTCGCAAAGAAATATCTGGTTTGGCAAGCCATCTGTACCTGTGGCTTGAAAAGCAGCATTTTCATAGCTTCCGGGACTGTCAACCAAGAAATTTACGTGAAAGAGTGTTTGAATAAACGTCTGCTGCCTTTCCTGAAGAAACACGGTTGTTCCGTACTGTTTTGGCCGGATTTGGCATCTTGCCATTACGGTAAAAAGGCCATGGAGTGGTACGCCGCCAACAACGTGCAGGTGGTTCCCAAGGACAAGAACCCTCCCAACACGCCAGAGCTCCGCCCAATTGAGAAATACTGGGCTATTGTCAAGCGGAACCTAAAGAAGACCAAAAAAACTGCTAAGGACGAGCAGCAGTTCAAGGCAAACTGGCTTTCTGCGGCGAAGAAGGTGGACAAGGTGGCTGTACAAAATCTGATGGCAGGGGTCAAGCGTAAGGCCCGGCAATTCGGATTTGGAAAAGCGGAAGCCTAACTGAATATTTTTCCTGAATTTTATACTAATTGAACTTGAAAAAGAAATTTAATTTGATTTTTTAAATAAACGATTTCACCGATTTACACACGTTTTCCCTTGACCAAATTTTGACCGTATCACCCTTTATTATCTGAGAAGATATCACTTGAAAAAGCGGTTTGCTTCAACTGCAATCACGAGTTTGAAGCAAACAAATATCAACTTCAACTCAAACAGAGCCAGAGTTTAATTTCAACCATAGTGTTGGTTATTTAAAAAGCCTATTTCGTGGAGGAAGGGGATAATATATAATGAAAAATATATGGCTACCTATTTGCAGAGATAAAAATGGAGGGAGATAATATTTATAATGGTGATGGTAGGGGGAAAAAGGGAAGGGGTGATTTTGGGGGGGGGAAAGAGGTGGAGGGGAGTGGGGGGAGAAGGGAAGAATTTTAAAAAATAAAAAAAAATTGGAGAATCGAGATGTGATGGAAAAAGAAAAAAATCAGTGGGGTTGTGTACAAGACACGACCGGTTGACGTAGACTACGTTAAACCAAGAAATTCTGTGTGGCTATTATTAGCGTTAAAAGGGTTCCAATTATTCGTGCCGATCGCTAACCCTTACCGATAGAAGCAGTTTAAGTCACAATATGACGGGTGCGGCTCTTATGGGACATTAGACCAGCGTCTTGAAGCCAGTATGTAAGAAAATTCTATTGTACGCTCTTGAGCTATTATTTGGTGGCCCTGAAAAGGGCCGTTTGGTTTTATGAAGTCAGTATGTGGGAAAATTCTCTTGTACACTCTTTATAACTCTTTGGTGGCCCTGAAAAGGGCCTTTGGGTTTAAATGATGACACGGTCACGGTTGCACGTTTTACGATGGACTATCTTTAAGGCCTAGAAGATAGTT
Source organism: Aedes koreicus (assembly GCA_024533555.2). Classification (NCBI taxonomy): domain Eukaryota; kingdom Metazoa; phylum Arthropoda; class Insecta; order Diptera; family Culicidae; genus Aedes; species Aedes koreicus. Next base: position 29,351 of record JAHHFK020000573.1, read on the forward strand.
GAGGATCTGTTAGGGAATATAAAATTATTAAATTAATGATAGTTTTGCTCATTCTTATAATCATAATAGCTTGACATTACTAAATGTTTATTCGTCGAAAATCAAAATCGTTGGACGGTGGTTCAAGAAAAATGCATAATATTGCTGGCATTGCAAACGGAGGTCACGAACGAAGGTTAAAGCGGCAGAATCTTCATCACGACTAGTTGTTTGATCACAGTTCAAAGCCAAGTCGAGATAAAGGTACTTCTTCATGAAATCAATGAAGGGAAGTTTCTCTGACTTTGGAACAATGATGTTAAAATTGCCAGTCACAATAACTGGCATACCTTTTCTGATGTATTTCACCAGGTTGCGTGCAATAAAATACTTAATCTGTTTGATTGTGAGACCTGGCAAAAACATATAAATTGTTGAACAATATTTCAAACAAACAAACAAACAAAGAAATCTAATTCTAAATCATACCTGGTGAAATGAAAATCGAAAAGAGCAACGTGGCTGTGTCTCGTATAACTAGCTCGGAAGCACAGATATCGCCATATTGATCGGCTAATCCCAGTTGCTTGTCGTAAGATGCGCAAAGTTTCTCGATGATGTGCGGTCTTGTGGTGAAGGGGGCCGTACGCCTTTTATATATGGCCACTCCTCCAACACTCACGCTATCACGCATTGCCTGACCAATGCAATCGAAGCCGGTGATTTTGACTGCAGCACCATCCTCCTGACAAGTTTCACTTACAGCAATAAAGTCCACTCCTGTTAGTGAACTATCGGCTGAAACGTCTGCTGCATGTGCGCTGAGGTTCTCAATTTCGATGCTCATAATGACAACATTAGAGCGGCGGTTGTGAATCGTTTCAACTACTTTCACGATATCCAAGATTTCTGTTGAACATCGAAATAGGAAATTTAAAGAAAACTTTAGATATATTCCAAACCCATTAATGACAAAAATATTACCCTGGGGAAATGGATCATCTTCCAAGTAAATCGACAGTTCCGACATGGCTGATTTTCACAATTGTACACTATATAACACTATTGTAACAACTTTAGCAGAAACGCGAACAGAATGCTATGTGTTGCCAACTACGTTGTGCCAAGACTTTGTAGTCTGTGATAGGGAATCTCCCATCGACAAACTTGGCGAGAGATCATTATCATGCTGTTAAAATTGTCAAAGAATCACACACGGACGCGTAAAACACATTGAAAATAGAAATGAAGGCTAGTACTGAACTCATCGCGATGACAGAACAAGGCACAGCCTCACTAAAGGAAAGTCAAGACCCTCAATCAGCAAAGATGCCCCGACTGCAGGACAAATATTTGTGTTGTCGATGATTAATCAGACTGAGCGTCGGGATAGCAGTGGATCTGAAAGATGTTTGCAAAACTTTATTGGTGAAAATTTACATTACATTACATTATTGACAAACTCACCGCTAGAAACTGTAAGTATCGACAGTATAGGTCGGCGGTACGAAGAGAACGAACATTGGTGGTTTGAGCAAGATTTGTTTTACGATCCATGCTGACGAAATTTCCTACGGATCTCACAAAACGCATAAACTAATATGACGAGGACTGTACTCATCGCGATGACAGAACAAGGCAGAGCTTAACTGAAGGAGAGTCAAGACCCTCAATCAGCAAAGATGCCCCGACTGCAGGAAAAATACTTGTGTTGCGATGATCTATCAGACTGGGTGTCGAGATAGCAGTGGAGCTGAAAGATGTTTGCAAAACTTTATTGGTAAAAATTCTGCTTTACATTATTGACAAACTCTCCGCTAGATACTGTAAATATCGACAGTATGGGTCGGTGGTACGAAAAGTACGAGCAGTACCTTTTGCACTTCAGATCTATGTTGCGAGTGAATGTCAAATCTAGACAGGTTCCACCGAGAGTGGTCGTTAGTGCGGGGTTTGTTTGCAGTTCCAAGGAGAGATACTGCTTCATGTAGTCGATAAATTCAATATTTTTCCCTTTCATCACATCTATATTGAAATCATCGATCACGACGATGGGCATACTCGATCTCTTATACAAAATTAGATTTCGCGCAATGAAGAACTTCTTCTGTTTAATGGTGGTGTCTGGTGAAATGTACAGTGACATTAAGAGAGTACGAATACCCACAATCTGGACCTCAACAACACAAACGTCGCCGTACTCGTCCGCTAATCCAAGTTGTTCGTCGTAGCTTGCACTAAGCTTTTGGATCGAATGAAGAACCGCGGTAGGGGATGCTGAATTGTGCTGGTAAATGGCCACATCCGCTGCTCTCATACTGGGACGCTTCGATTGCGAAATGCACGTGTATCCCGCAAACTCGGTTGTGGTTCGGTCATCTTGCCACGTCTCACTGAATGCCAAAATATCTCCCATCGTTAGCACATGATCGGTGGCAATATTCAGTGCATGAGCACTCAGACTCTGGACATTGGATGAAACCAATACAACGCCATTATCTTTGCTTGCAACGAATTCCACCAACTCGTCAGCAATAGTGTTCAGACGGTTACTTGACCAACGCTCCATTTCCGTTCGCAGTTCCCGCATTTTTGGCGAATCATTGCCCTTAGCATGATGGAACTTAAATTCGTCCTTGGCGTTAGTGAGGTAAAGGCCATCGAGAGGCGATACTCTGGAGAGGCCAACATACACCAATTGCTGCTCCTGTCCTTTATCGTAGTGGTACACGATTTGCGGGAAGGTACCACCCTGTGATTTGCGCACCGTAAGAGCACATCCGCTGACTACCGGGAATTGCATCTTTTTGCATTTCATGCATCCGAGGGTGATGTTTGCCGATCGCTTAACAATTGGTGTCCAATCTGGCTGTAAGATACCTGGTCTAGAGTATACCAATGGCCTAGATTTCACTCTTAACATGGCTCCAATCGCATCGTTCTCGAATTTAACCACAGCCGAGCTATTAGCTGTTGAGAATCTTCGTCGTTCCGTTCTACGTACATAAGCTCACCGATTGCTCCGTTCACGATGCCATCTTCGACGTTGACGTTTGTTGTAACCATGTACGGCATTCCAATGGTAAGACGCAACATGTAGGGCAAGCCACCAGCTTCAAAAACGCTCATTTTATAGATATTGTTTCTGGCACTTGCGAGCTGCTCGTCATTTCGGAACCCACTGAACACGTCCTCTGCCAAACAGTCCACGCCATCGGTTTCCCGCAGTACTTCGCTGTTATACTGGTCTATGTCGAGGTTACGATGGAACAGCCGTATGGCATTGGGCACATTTTCCTTGCACCATTGCACCTTACGGAAACGACTTTCCAGCAGCTTCGTTTCTTCATCTGTAATATAAACTATATATTATTATATTCAGTTTGGATAAGGCTGCGAGATTATTACCTGACAATTGTTCACCATTACCAATCCTTGTCAATACAGAGGAAAACTGTTCATCACTCTGCCTCATAACTCTGACAAGGATATAGAACTGTAGTGATTGCCAAAGCACAGCGCCATGCATGGAATTTGCGGGTGGTTTGAAGACAAATCTGGCATTTACTGGTGGAAGCTGGCGAAAGTCTCCAACCAGTATCATGTCTATTCCACCGAATGCATCATCGTATTCCCCTCTGATGTCTTGCAACCTTGCGTGAACCGAATCCAGCACATTGGCACTGATCATGCTCACCTCATCAACGATGATTGCATAAACGTGCGCAAATGCATTCCGATACAGCTGGAGAACGTCGAAGCTCATTTTCGGGTTAACTCTGTGTGACATGGTCAAACGAAATGCAGAATGAACCGTTGTTCCACCAATGGAGACAGCTGCCTTTCCAGTCGAAGCGCAAGCAACATATGCGTTGTTTTGGGCATTGTGTGCCTGACTGAATCGGTTGTAGGTCTCCATCAAGACGCGCAACGTGAATGTCTTCCCGCTACCAGCTGGACCAGTGAAGAATATTTGCAGTGGTTTTCGGGAATCGTCGAAGCTGTGAATCGTTTGGATCACATGGAGAATCAACGATCGCTGTTCAGGGTTAGTGGCTCGTACTAACTCACAGTAAGCTTGCTTGCTTACCACATTAGCGCGTTGCTTAACTACCGACGTAAGCGCATGAATCGGCAAATTCCGAATATCGTTGTCATTGGGCTCCATGGTGATCACTCAAACGCATTCGTCGTGCATTTCAACAGCCGTATCCTTTTCTTGGTCTGCATTTGTACCAAACATGCGCAGATACTCATCGACTGTTTGCTCGAGGTTGAACTCGCAATCGTATTCTTTCCGCTTCTGTAGAAGTATGCTTTCATACTGATCGTACAACTGCAGGAACTTCTGGCAATCAAGTATGTCACACATCTCGCTACGAAACGGAAGAAACAGCAGCACCATCTCGCGCTTGTAGTCGATGAGCTCGTTCATTGAGTACGACCGCCAACGCAATACGTGCGCAGTGTTACGACGACTGTACGTGTTCGACGTTTTCTGTACTTTCGCGTAACACGCTGCAAAATCTGCAAGACATACATCCTCTAGCCCTTCGCGTGCTTCGTACTTCTGGATGATATTGGATGTCCAGATATCGGTGGAATCATCCGAAACACCTTCTACATCCATCTGCTGCACACGCTTTCTCGTCTTTGTTCTCTCGAGTGGCCACAAAGTGGGAATGAACTCGACCTTTCTGCTGGCTTCAGACATTTGCTGGCGAAGAAGGTACTAGGCAGCCTCCTGAGAATACATTTCTACTGAATTGAGCATCTTGATGCTCACTTTCTTCAGCAGTGACTGGTAGTCCTGATCCGGGAACTCTTCCTGCAGCTTCACGAGATCGCGATGTAGACTGCTAATGCCCCGATTAGTTTTGTTAACGTACTCGACGACGTACGCTGCACATGAAAACTCCTCGAGGATGAACTGCAGATCAATGTTCGAACGGAGAACATTAGCAATCCACGGATTGAACGTGTTAGTCCACAATTCCGTCATTGACCGTTTGACCAGAAGGGTAGGTCGGCTTATGGATGCGCGAACGATATCGAGGTAGTAGTCGTATGTGCAGCAGCAGTTTTCGAGAAATTGATCCAGCGTATCGAAAACTTTGTTTTCCAAAGCAGCGTGAATCTCTGTGGCGCGTTTCTTCAGCTGACCGCGTCGACCATCATCAGCCGGGAGTGGCAACAAAACTCTTGTCTGATCCATGGACCAGTAAGGGGTGTTGAAACGGCAACTTTCCTTACCTCGTTTGTAGCACGTAAAAGTGTGCTTGTGTACCTGATTTCCATAGCTGTCTGACAGGGCAACTGCTGAAACCAAATAGAGGCTGTTGATCAGATCAACTGTTGCGGGCATGTCTTCAAAAACGGCCTGGTCCATATCCAGCCAAAGCAGTATATGCGCGTGAGGACTTCCGCGATGTTGGAACTCTATACGCTTAAAGTATTCCTTAACGCGGAACTGCCCGAACGGGCTGAATCTGGATGACTATCGTAGCTGCATAATAACATCAACAAGCTTTTTGAAGTATACGCAGCCAGTCACCGGATCTTTGTTCACCAATGTGGCTCGCTGTAGTGCCGATAGCTGCTGTGTGAGCTCCTCATTACCTGTGATGTTTTCGCCTGACAGTTTCTGCAATGTCTGCAAAAGATGAGGCCACTTGGTTTCACTTGCGCTCAAAGTTAGGAACATCATCGGTTTTCCTAGTTGCCGGATCATCGCAAACAAATCTCGCTTACGTTGCTGCCAGTACTGCACCGAATTTGGGATCGACTTCAAGAACGATAAGTTCCGATCGATACACTCCTCCAGGAATTTCCTGTCGCTCAGCATTCCGCGAGTGATGTTTGCTGTCGCTATGCACTTGAAGGTACACTGGAGTCCCTCGGAAACACGTAGCTGAAGTATCTTCATAGCAACGTACAGAACATGTTTTGGCTTGGCAGCCCGTCGATCACGCCGCCGCAGTTCACTGGTAGCCATCATGAATGGAGCCACTCGCACATTTGGGTTGAATGTTCTAGGGTGCCCTAGATAAATGTCTGGGAATGAAAGTTCCTCAGCGTGTTCGTCATAAATGATCGACAATGGCACTCTGTTTTGTCCCGGCGCTATTTCCAGACATTTATCCTCATTCCACATGAGAGTTTGCTGCTGTCCTATCAGCAATTCAACATCGTTATCTCCTTCAATCATCTCGATGCAATCAGTAGTGTCGACAGCTGGCTGGTCAGAGTCGATTGATCGCAGATGATTTTCGTTGAAGATGATACCGTATCGGCGATACAGAGGGGTTTCTTGTAGGAACTTCAACCAGGCCTTCACTGTTTTCTTCTTCACAAATCCAGACAGGTAACTGGACTTGTGGATGATGTGCTTTTTGATAGACACATTGAAGGCTCTGTCGTCGTCCAGCTGTCGTGGCAGTTCCTTTACCATCTTGTCGGCATCAACGGGCACATTTATCACCTGACCGATGATACCGTAGCTGCCTACAATATTAACGTTTTATCGTAGTTGTAATTCATTACAATATAGTTGAGGCAAAAATATTTACCTGCAGCGAAACGCAACCGCCGAATTTGCATAAACGGCAAGCGTGGAGAAATCAATCTTTCCGTTATCGGATCCAGTGGTGGAAGAGCTGGATTCGATGGAAAAGGCGGATAACTAAAACAATTGGTCACGGCTAGCGCAGGTACCTTTCCTTTTGTCATGCTTGAGCGACAAGTTGCGCATACAGCCAAGCCTTCAACGGATATGCCTGTATTGGCCAACACCTCGGCTTCAACGGTAGTGACCGGCTTAAGGTCATTCATGAACCACAACCTATCACAAACGCCGCACGGAAAACCAAAACGATTATTCACAAACCGTTTGATGAACTCCTTTGACGCTCCCTCTAAGTTCGGTTCGAATAACTCTGCAAAGTTTGATGTTTGTTACGAGTTTGACATTTTTATAAATAATTGAGTCACTTACCCTGGCTTGAATGCTCAGAAGACGGTATGTCATACTGTGCCTGAATGGCCTGCATCAATTCTTACCATCGCCGGAACCATCATCAATGTTTTGCTTCGTTTGGGGGATTTCAGTAACGACAGGCAGCGGAGGAAATTCTATAATACGCACAAACAAACATATACTTTGACTGATACCTTGTCTCCTTTTCAACATTCACCATTTAAATACCATACCATTCGGATCATTTGTTTACAATCTGAGTTGTAGTATGCCTTTGCATAATTCAACTTCAAAAAATCAAAGATTTGCAATTTATGCAATTTGAGCAATTCTGGATTTCAAGGGTAATAATAAACATTGAAATACTCTAGAATTCAAATTACGATAAAATTCGTTATCAGAAAATATCCGACAGGTTTAGTGATTGTTATGAAAACAACATTGCAACAATTGCAACATTTTCAGATGTGTAAGCGTCTCTAAAAATGTTCAAAGTTCAGGAAGTTTTATCAAAAAGAAAATAACAAAAATTATCTTGCAGTTGTTGTAAGGTTATATACAAGTATATAGGGTACATGTCCCTTGATTCAGTCGATTATGTAGCGCACGATTACAATTTTAACTATAACTCATATAATAATTTAGCTAGAAACGATATTCAACTAGTTGTACCTTTGCTAAGACATGCTTAACAAGGCGTTTGCTGTATTGGACCATGAAAAGTCACCAACTAACATTATTGCGTCGAAAACATTCGATGGATATGGATATCATTAAGGATTCTTGTTCGAACGAATTTCAGTAAAGTTTATTTATTTCATCGCTCCGGGCATGTATTTATATTATCGCTCCAGGCATGCGGCTATATTCGGTATACTATACGGAACATAAAGCTACTTTATAACATCGAAATGACTTTCTCATGTGATCAATCGGCCATTCCATTTCAAAACATTAAAATTCCCACTAGATTCATTTAGTTATATAGGTGTTGGTATGAATAAGACCTTCGAAAAATACACAACCGCTCACTCTTACTTTTCCATTGAAAACTTTCATATTCTACATTTTACTATGTGATGAATACATTAGGCCATAGTTGGGAATATAAGGTACCTAAAATATAGCCTATGGTTTTCTTGTGAAATTATTATTCATGTTTCTATGTGAATATCAGGTAAATTAGTGAATCTATTATAGCTAAAACGTTGAGGAAATCGAAATATATATAAATATATTAGATCTCGCAGAAGAAAGAGAGTGAGTTTTATAAAATATCATTATTCTTTGCAATGGGTATGGGAGAAAAGGTTGGTTAATATATGATAAATTCTTATAAATATAAAATAAACACCTGAAAAAATAATCACGCATTAAAACATGTTAAGCGCATTAGTTGTATCGATATCATTTGTAGGTTCATATGCAGTAAAAGCATGCTGCGCATGTCATCACCAGAACACAATTAATAACATGTTGAAATTTATTAAGACAGGGAGCCCAAAGCGATTCGTAGAGAGATATTCAATTGCTATAATGACATGCACTTTGTCAAGTTGGTTTTAATTTAATAGATATCAATTTCGTACCTTGAGTTGAAGGACGTTACAGCGTCCCAACTTCTTTGCAATGGGTATGGGAGAAAAGGTTGGTTAATATATCACGCATTAAAACATGTTCAGCGCATTATTTGTATCGATATCATGTGTAGGTTCGTATGATGTAAAAGCACGCGGCGCATGTCATCACCAGAATACAATTAATACAATTAATACTACCAGAATACAATTAATACAATTAATACTACCAGAATACAATTAATACAATTAATACTATTAAATTTATTAAGATAGGGAGCGATAACATAGAGAGATATTCAATTGCTTTGATGACATGCACTTTGTCAAATTGATTTAAATTTAATAAATATCAATTTCCTACCTCGAGTTGAAGGACCTTCTCCAGCGTCCCAACTAGTTGTTGGTAACGCATTACCTCTTGCTGCTTTCAATTTCGCCCGATAACTACGAGCTCGCTCGGCATCGGTGCATGGTCGTTTCGGAGGATTTTCCGTATGTTCGCTCTTTATGCGCTTCCTGAATCTGCGCAAGCGTTCTGGATCAAATTGGTTAGGCATTCTCACTTTCACTATGTTTCTCAAAAAGTTTTTCTTCCTAGAGGTAGGACTCTATCCAACGCGAATCGTTAACACAACAGAACAACTGTTTATAACACACTACTAATTGGAATTTACAGAGAATGTTGGTTCGGAATATCATGTTCGACATCGAAAATGGTGTCCGTGATAGGAATTTTGTGTGGTTTAAGGTATGCGACGAAGGGAAAACAAGTTTTGCTAATACCACTTGCTGGCAATCGACAATTTGAAACGAAAATCACAATCAAACAAACTCTCAAGCTGAGAATATTAAATTGAAAGTAGCAAAGATGGATTTGTATCTGGTAGGATTTTTCGGTGAAAATAAATCAAAGCACCGGCAGGCTTTGATTTATTTTCACTGATTTTATGGATCCGCTGCATAGCACACTGTTGCCTAGTAACGACTAAGCAAAATCCAATATGACTGCCAATCGACCGAAATGTAAGATAAACTCTTATTCAAATAACTCTCTTAAATTAGAAATTGAATTGATTTATTGATTCATCGCGGGTTGCGCCAACCAGCTAGAAAATTTTTTCACCGACGGAGCATTGTCCTGCTCGCCTTCCATGGAGGCTCTCCCGCAAACAGTAGCGTTTTTGCAGTCGTGACGAACAAATCGGCACTAGATGAAGTGGCGCACAATCCGAACGAAATATTAATTTAATTCTTATATAAACAACTCTCTGAACTGGATTGGTTGTCCTCAAAAGGACAGACTATTTCCACCTACTGCTGCTCGCCCCCAAGGACGCTTTCCCCCAAACAGCAGCGTTTTCGAAGTCGCGGCGAAACAATCGCCACAATGAGGTAAGATGGCGGCTTGCACAAACCGACGCGATTGTGCGCCCCCATAATGCACCATTTTACCTCATCGCGACGATCGCTGTTTGGGAGAGACTTGGTACTTACCACCACCAGCTGCTACGCGACCACCATCTGCTACGCGACCACCAGCTGCCTCTGCGATCAGCTCCGCTGTCGGACGAATGGAGCAGCTGTGACCAGCTGCCTGTGACCAGCTGCATGCAACCAGCTACCTGCGACCAGCTACCAGCTACCAGCGACCAGCTCCGCACAGCTTCAATGCTACCAAACGAATGAGGCAATTTTTTCCTAAGCGTGTGTTTTATACCGTTCTCAGCTGCATGCGAGACGTACATGGAGAGACGAATGACATGATTAGTTAAAGTCCCTCTCTAATACAAATAAGAAGAAGATGATGCAAGACGTTCCTTGCTTCGATTTGAAAACTGTGATAGGAAATTTGGTAAATTTACTCTGCAAAATGACATTATAAGACATCACATTATATTTGCGTTATTTTCAATGAATTTTCAGTGGATTATTTGAGTTATTCGCGTACAAAACGTACGGTTTTTCGTGACTGTCGCAATATTTTAGATTTTCATTTGACACCCTACCCTTGCCGTAAGACGTAGTCTACGTCAAAAGCAAGATTGTAATACAATTTCGCATGTTTTTGTCCCATTTCGTGCTGTAGATCGTAGGTTGGAGGAAAATTCCAACATTGGTTGTGGGCAAAAAAGTAACACAGCAATTCGCTTTGAAAAATTAAATATGTGCGTGAGCTTGAGGTTGAGTAAAAGATGGTTGCCCGGAAGTCAGATGACTCACAAAAATAAAATGTGAGAAGTCAGGACCGAGATTTGAACCGTGGCTGTCAAACGTGGCGGCACTAGATGGCAACCATTCAGCCACTTTGACAAACTAAGGGCATTGTAATAGAAACCTTACATTTGGTTCGCTTGGCGAGGAATTCAGGGTACAGCATTGAAGCAAATGGATATATTTTACACCAAGCTGTGTGCAACCTGTCGCTATCACACACTTGTATGGCTTTGTTCATTTCATAAAACGCTTTGTCGATGATCAGTGAGAACAAAAATAGAACACTTGACGGCGGCATTACAACAGTGGACAATAGCGTTGCACCATTTTGTGCTGTCGGCTCATCCACAATCCACTCATCATCACAGTGATAAATTTGTTTCGAGCTATTTGTACCTGCGAGTCATTTGAACACACGTGCATAGCTTCATTTGTACTATAAAACGTTTTGTGGATCAAAATGGGCAAAATTGCCTTTTCTGAATCATGCGGATTTCTCACGATATGACAGCAAAAACTGCAATTGCGTTTTTTGCCACCATCTGAACTTTTGGGTGTATGTTCATTGTTCAGTCTGTCAATCTACAGTTTAAGATGGAGTAAATGCCTATTTTTATCGTAATATTACGTGCTGGTTGGGGGCGACCCCGGCGTAGTGGTTAACATCCATACCTCTCACGCCAAAGTCACGAGTTCGAATCTCACCCCCCGATAAGTTACGAAAATGCCCAAAAGCGGTGTTTGAGTGACTACGACGGGAGATGAACCAGCCCAAGGCTGAAAATCTCGATAATCAAGATATAAAAAAAAAAAAAAAAAAATTACGTGCTGCCAAACACTCAGGCCGTCCTGCAGCTCAAGAAGACTGATAAGAACATTTTAATCGCAAACCATGTTCCCTCCGTAAACACAGGACCTAGCACTGTAACACTAGCAAGCACGTTGGAGCATGAGCATGAGCATGGTGAGCATGATTGACCGCCCACGGATGCGTTATTGCCAGATCAGCTGTATTTGCACAAAGAACCAACAGATGATGTTTGGGACTAACATACATCTTCAATGAGTAAAAACTGGTGACCCATTCTAAAGCAATACCGGCGCCGGCCGTGCTTGAATGCTAGTCAAGTAGGGAATGGGAAGGAACGTGTTGACGTGAAACTCGCTTTGAAGGAAGCCGAGAAATCCTCTGCACTTCCACGAGAAATCACTGGGATGTTGGATAGTTGGGGAAAAGTTAGCAGCAGGGTTCGTTTTGGTTAACGATACGCTGAAAGTATGTAGCACTATCCGCCAAAGGCAATAGACCGCTCCAATGTGACTGAAAAGAGACAAGCATAACGAAAAACTAAACAAAAATAAATAGACAAAATAAAACAAAACAGGATATTAGATATTGTCTTCAAAATTTGGTAGAAATAAAGTATTTGTTGCTTTGCAAACCAGCTCTCCTCGATGACCTAGATGGCCAAGTCCTGCTAGACCCGCAGCTGCTGCCGCCGGCACTCGTCCACATCAACGTTGCCAACGTGTTGGAAACCTTCCGGTAGTAACATGAAAATATCTGTGTCTAATACACTCTTTTTGCACCGATTTATTTACAAACTAAGCCTGCACACCGAATTAAAATTCACTTTGACATGGTTGTGATGTTTTCCTCTAAAATCTAGTTCTAGATATTGGCACTTGGTTGCAGGAAACAGAAAACAACACTAGCAAGCAAGTTGGACATTCAACAAACAAACTATCATTAACTGTTAATTCGAGCCGAACTGCAGTTTCTATAAATTGTCGTGGAAAATCAATAGCGGAAGAAGAACCGGGGCTTCAAACACCAATAGCATAGGGTTTCATGGTTCTTTAGACTGAATAAAATAGAGTAGAAATTTATCAATTCGATGACATCAATTTCTTCACATCAACAATCAGTCCTACGTCAACTTTGCAGTTATGTCACTGACATAACTCACCCTTTCTTTTTTTATTTACGTTTCGTCCTTAAGCTGGCTCATTCGTCATTTTCAATATTGCGTTTGTCTATACAAATCAAGCACATTCGTTTGAAAACAGGTTCGTTGGTTGGTTCTGGCTTTAAAGTCTAAAGAGACTACGGAAATTATATAACTTGAATGGATTGGCGGAATTTTCGTTAATTTTATCGGCAAAAGGTGTGCATATGTGCGTTTGAGGTAGGGTTTTCCTAAACTACCGTTCGGGTGGTTCCTCTGAGAAACCAGTTTCAAAATTAGTCGGGCATATTCAACACGACCGGTGGTCTCCCTTAATGGGAGTGGCGCTTATGCCATCGCGTTTGACTGAGATTCAGCACCCTTTTCCCGCACGGTTACAGAATGTATGCCTTTTGTACACCGCACAAATTAAATGATAACAGAGAAACTCGAAATGAAAAATCACTTTTTTTGCAATATTCCACGGCGAGTTTAGCTTACACTTAAACTTTTGCGAAAGCGAACCACTTTATCTTTCAGTTCTTAGTCTCTGTGGAATTTTCCGTGGGAAAAACAACTATCAACGTAGGACTACGTTTCTCTTTTCTATACCCGGTGTCATTTCAAAAATTTTAAAAATGAGAGCGTTACGCTAGAGTGAAAGGTTTTTGAACGCTTATAACTCTCGTTCAACTGAACACAATGACTTAATTTATACACCATTTGATCAGAAAAACTTACCAATTTTTTGCATTGAAATAACAATTAAGTGCTATTAGTTCAATAGTTCAATTTTTTACTTAAAAATCAGTGGGGTTGTGTTTAACACACGACCGGTTGACGTAGACTACGTTAAACCGTTTGATTAGTTTCGTTAGTTTCGTAACGGAACATTCACAGAAAAAATAATAATGGATTTTAGCAGACGCGTAAAATTTTCCGTTTTTCAATTGAAAGCCAAAACAAGCGTGAAAAAAGAAATTGTTTGCAATCCTTCATACAACAGACCTGATTTCAGTTATATCAGGTTTACATATAAATCAAATATTCCATGAATTCGTGTCAAATCTAGCTTTCTCTTTCTACACATTAGATAATGCAGAAAATTTAATGTTTATTTCAAACTATGTTGCAAGTACTGTTCTAATCGGACGTTGGGTTAGCATAAGTGAGTAAGAATGTTAGTCTTCTTCTTATTCGCTCTTAGCATTTCAAGCTTATTGCTTTCGCTATTAGCTTATTGTTTGCTCTCAACTTAGTTTTCTAAATGCACTTTCACAGTTATTAATTGAGAGCTTTCGATGCTAGGTACCATTTTTGCATTAGTATGATTGTGTGGCAAGTACAATCATACCCTATATTTCCAGGGAGTCGAGAAATTTTCCTTCCGAAATTTGCGCATACGTTTGGCATCAAAACGATTAGGCATCGTACTCATTCTCACTTTCACAGTTTCTCAAAATTTATGTCTACCTAGAAGTAAAACTCTATCCAACTTGAATCGTTAAAACAACAGAATATTTATAACTGTACTAATTGGAGTATGCAGAGAATGTTACTTCGGAATATCCTTTTCAAAAATCAAAGCGAAAATCAAACGTAGGAAATTTCTTGATACTTGCTGGAACGCAACATTCTTTAAAATTTTCCAATACCGATTGATGAATTGTACGCGAAATATATTCATCCTTTGTTGGCAATCGTAAAAACCTCTAGTTGATCAGAGCTAAAATCTCAAAAATAAATCAATCAAGAAACGATCGAGTTATTAGCGTCCGGTGTTTAAATTTTTTGTGACGGCAGCCATAGTGCACAATGCTCAAGGTATGCAACGAAGAGGAAACTTAAATTGTTTTAGCCACCGCTGGCTGTCAATTGGTAAGAACTTGGATAGTAATGTTGAATAAATGCCAATCAAACAAACTCTTTCAAAATTGAATTAGTCGTCCTGAAAAGGACGGATTTGAAACTGTCCGCATAGTAATTAAAACCTTCCTGGTCTTTTGAATGAATTATAAAGCTGGGGTAAAACGTAAAATAATGGAAATTCATGTCTCAATGAAACATTCGTTTCAAGTAAGATTATACATCTATTGAACATTTACATCGTCTTTAAATATTACATCAACTTGATATGTGGCACAATAAGGTTACAGTCCAAAATTAATTTGGTTGATGTAATTTTTCCCTCAACAGATTAATAAATCATAAAAGCCGCTCCATTTATGTGCATTCTTTTAGTCATAAATATTCACGATTTTCTCTAAGTGTGTTTTTTATCAGGGCAAAAGTGGGCAACAACAACAATCCAACCACTGTGCAGTTTAAAGCAGCATATGTACAAAAGGTTAATTGTGAATAACAATGTCACTTTACCGGCATATGCTATTTGCCAAAACTGAACATGCTTCATGCTGAAGAAAATTCTGCGTTCTACCTTGAATCAGTGAGGAACTCATTAACCATTGGATACGATGACGAAAATACAGATGATGATGAGAATTCTGCTGACATGTTCGGAAATTCTCAAACGGATGATGAGTTTTCACTCAATCCAAATTCCGCTACTCGCGTTCAGAAACAACTAGTTGGAAAACTAAAGTGTGAACAATGTTTGCCACAGGTCATTCGGGATGTAGGTCAGTCAGTACTAGCACATCGGTCCCAAGCTCAATGATTCGCCCCTAACAACGTAGCTCACACCAACACATTCTCAAATGTTGTGTCAAAATAACATAGTGAATCAAAACAACAACCAAGATACTTGTACCGGAAGGTACCGAAAAGCGCAAGAATTATTGCAAGGTGCAGACTGCAAGGTATACTTCGGACCTAGGGGTTCTACAACAGTGAACCAATTTAAAATCGCTAGTTGCACATTGATTGTTGGTATAATTGTACTTGCCACACAATCATACTAATGCGAAAATGGTACTTGGCATCAAAAGCACTCAATTTATAACTGTGGAAGTGCATTTAGAACACTAAGTTGAGGGCAAGCAATAAGTTAATTGTGAAAGCAAAAAGCAAAATGCTGAAGAAAAAAAAAGGTCATTCAGGATGCCGAATAGTTGATAAATTCAACATTGCCAAGTATTATGCGAAGCTGGAAAACAAGATCGTCATGACAATTTACAACGCCCAGCAGCTTGTTTTCTTGCAACTATCACGGCACATTTTGAATCAAGATTTAGTGAATAATCATCGCAACATCTTGATAGATTTGTGCATTGATTTTTATCTAAAGCTGCGACTGGAACAATATGCTAAAAAATGTGGTAAAGCAAAGCACACACTCCGCAAAAAGCTTATTAATTTGATTCTTTTCCAGGGTGAAAGCGATTTACCTTAACAGTCAGAAATGTTGTTTACCGTAGAGAAATATATAATAAGATAAAATAAATGCAATAATGTAAAATCTATTAAAAAGAATGAAATTATTACCTATGCTTAAAAAAATACATGAAGGAACTCGATTCTGTCGAAATCCGGAAAACCTACTAGAGAAAATCGATCATTCTGATGCATGACAACGGGCATCGGAGATATTAAGATGAATGGCGCATCACTTTGTGAATCCAGTGAAATACCTCTTACTTAAGGTATCTCATATAGTTCTCGATACAAATCGGTTTTCGGAAGTAGATTTTCCAGATTTTGACTGGTACGAGTATATCTTGTTTATAAATACCTAGTTCGAAAAAGAACGAATAGTGACACTTAATGAAAAACCGTTGACATGACTTAATTTGTTACATGGAATATCTATGATGACGTTACATTTTACAAAAAATATAATCGGCTCTACACAAAGAACTTTAAATTAATGGTTTGGCAAACAATCTAATAATCGCTTTTACCTTCCAAACGTTATTTCACTTACAGAAATATTCAAAAGGCTAACAACCAAATGTTCAAAAATAATGGACTTCATGTTTGAACGATCCCTTGAAACTCTTGCGCAATTGATTATTGACCGCTCTCCTTAGGAAATCCTAATCGGCTCCCTCTTCCCCCTTGAAACACGTTTTATATTAAGCAATTCCAAATTTTGCACCGATTGTCACATTTAATACCCCTCCCTCCCTTCAGTGCGTGATATAATTTATGTACAACACACTTTTATGTTTCCACTGGTTCCATGTTCACTGAAGCGTAAAATGTAACAAAATTTGCATTAATATTTTTATCGCACACAATATCTGCATTCCGACCTTTTTAAAAGATACGCAAGATTTTTTTTCGGTTGGACACGTTTGACAGTACCACCGGACCAATTTTTTGAGTTTCAGTGACAATGTACTAGAAGTGTCAAGATGTTCCCGAGTTGGGTTGCGCCCACCGTCTGGCAACCGGCTGCATAGTACACCACTGCATAATTAATAGCAGCCTAGCAACGATGCCACTGTCAGCAGCCAAATCCAGCGTTGGCGCCTTACCACTCCGCACTGCCGAATGAAGCTAGCGCACACTTCAAGGTACATGCCATCGCCAGCTGCCAATGAATACTGGCTCTTTGCTCCGCACAGCTCCAGTACTGCAACACTAATGAGTAAAATTGCGAAGGTGTACCCGTTTTATATCGTTCAGTGCTGCATATGAGCCCTCCCTTGCTTAAATATGAAATCTGTGATAGTAAAGTACAGTGCATTTAGTAAATTTACTCTGAAAAATCGGCATTATAAGACATCACCTTATATTTTGGTTATTTTCAATATTTTTAAATTTTTAACGGATGATGTTTGATGATTGAATTGATACGCGGGAAAATTTCCAACCGTTTGATGTAACATCTTGAAAATCTATTGAGCATTTATTAGCGTTTAATTTGTAACAATATTTCGTGACGGTCGCTAATTTTTAGATTTAGATTTGACACCCTACCTTTGCCGTAAGACGTAGTCTACGTCAAAATTACCTACTTTTGCTCCCATACAAATCTGCAAATGAACAGGTTGAAAATATGTTTTTCTCTATTCGGGTCCGGGCTGCTATATACTTGCGTTGAATAGCATGGAAAAGACAGACTATGATCAGGAAAGTACAGTAT
This sequence comes from Aedes koreicus, assembly GCA_024533555.2. Taxonomy (NCBI): domain Eukaryota; kingdom Metazoa; phylum Arthropoda; class Insecta; order Diptera; family Culicidae; genus Aedes; species Aedes koreicus. The sequence goes on from JAHHFK020000573.1 coordinate 47,099, forward strand.
GAAGCAACATCCATTAGAAGAGACGGGTGCAAAGCAAAATTATAGAATTATTTTAACCAACCATATGTGTAATAATACGTTTAAATTAGATGATACCATTATTACAATAAGCCACCGCGGTCCTACATGAACAGTGCAGTTATCTCCCTGATAAAACCCACCACTAGTTTTTTGATCTAATTTCGATACTATGCCATATATGTTCCTATCTTAGCGCAAATTTTTCACTGTAGGCATCGCGACAGCTATTTATGCGCACTTTTTTCCACTTCCGTTTCGGAACTGTTTATTCTTTTCTCAAGACATCCAAAAATAAATTGAATGGGAACAAATTGAACGTACCCCAAGGTATCTGAACTAAATTGAGAAGACATGGGTGATTTTCTAAGGAGGATTTATATTTTCTGATTATTTTTAAAAATACGTAGGTACGTGATAATGTTGTGCCCTCATGAGGATTTTTTCTTCTCAAACTTTTTTTAAAAGTTTCAAAAACAATTTGTTTGGGTACAGGTTGAACTATCTCAAGGTATCTGAAATTTGTTTAGAGGACATGGTTGATTTTCTATGGAGGATTTATTTTTTCTGTTGATTTTTATAAAGACGAAGGTACGTGATAATTTTGTGCCCCGCTGATGTTATCTTCTCAAACTATTCTCAAAAGGTTCATAAACAATTTGTACGGGTACAAATTGAACGTACCTCATTGTATCTGAAGTTTATTTAGAAATCATGGTTAATTTTCTGAGGTCGATTTATTTTTTCTGATTATTTTCATAAATTCGTAGGTACGTGATAATTTTCTGCCCTGCTGAGGAGTTTTTCGATTCAAACTATTCTCAAAAGGTCCATAAACAATTTTTCCAGGTACAGGTTGATCGTATCTCAAGGCATCAGCACTTAATTTAGAAGACATGGTTTATTTTCCAAGTAGGATTTATTTTTTCTGATTATTTTTATAAATAAGTAGGTACGCGATGGGCTGCAAAATGGTGAGTAGGCAACTGGGATGGAGCGTGCGTCTCCGCAACATAGCACTGGTCCTCACAAGTTCCTACCTCATGCTTCCACGGGTCAAGAGATGACGAAGATCGCCAGCTAAGGGTTGCGTACTTAGCTGGTAGTGCAGCCTAGGCACTGTTGTCCTTCTGACTTCAGCTAGATTGAGGAAGTGCGTGCCGAGCGTCTGTGCACCAAGGAGGTGCAGCTCAAACGTCTCTCCTGGCATCCTGCGGCTGAGTGAGAAACGCTGTATCGCGTCAGCTATACCTTAGGAGGCAGACCCACCAACGCGATAAAGGAAGCGCGACCCCGGTAAGTCAGCATGCTGAAATCTTACCCTACCACCAAAAATGGAAGTATTCATTATACGGTATATAATTTCTGATCATCCATGGAGTTCCCAAGTGTTGTATAGTAGAGCTTTGTCCATTTAGAATCCGGAACAATAAAATCATCTGTATCTCGGTAACGGATTGACGTACAAATAAGTTTAATACATCCAAACAAAGGTTATTCAGTGTACTTTAGGGAAAACAATATCAATACAAATCATTTCTCGTCGTTTCTAATGAAAATTCACGTTTTCTTCTTTATTCTTCCCATCAAACGCTGCACACCTCCGGAGTCAACTTCCTTGGCACATTTGTTCCACATTTTGGTCATCTGAGTCGCGTCCCGAGCCGTTTATCCACTTTTCGCTTCATTACTGCCCAAAATCTCTCAATGGGCCGGAACTGCGGGCAGTTGGGTGGATTTATGTTTTTATCGATGAAATCTACGTTATTATCGCGGTACCACTGGATGACTTCCCGGCTGTAGTGGCAACTCGCCAGATCTGGCCAAAACTTCACGGGACCTTTATGGGCTTTAATGAAAGGTAGTACGCGGTTTTTGAGGCATTCTTCCTTGTACAGCTTCGAGTCCATCGTAATATTCGCCACAAACACTTCGGTCTTTGCTCAGCAGCTGCATATCCCTTGCCAAATCATCAGTTTTTTTTTGGCACATTTGTCCATAAAAGCAAACTTAAACTTCGCAGGAACATCTCCTCGTGTCGTCGCCATGTAGAAATTTTGGCCAGGAAGCTGTCCGAAATCCATTTTGACGTAGGTTTCATCGTCGATGAGCAGACATCCTTGGTACTTCTTCAAAACCTGCTGGTACAATTTCCGAGCTCGAGTTGGGGTGACGAAACTTTGCTTCAACGTTCTGTTTGGATGCTTGCTGGCTCGATAAGAACGATATCCTGCTCGCAAACGAATTCTTCGAACGGTACTGCGAGCGGCAGCGTATTTTTGTGCGATTTCATTGTCTGATAGTCCAGGGTTTGCTCTGACGGTTCTCAACACCTTCTGGTTCAGCTTTTGGTCGTATGTTCCACTACGACGCTTACCTGGAGGCACTCGATCCACGCTCTTTCGCTCCCTGAAACGTTTGAGCACATCATACACGGTTGATTTGGCGATTTTCAACGTTTTTGCGATTTTTATTGCGGACCACGTTGCATTATCACCGTGACACTACAGAAAGTGGGCGCCTAGGTTAACAAACCGCTGTAAAAGAATTCTTAGAATCCGGAATCACTTATTGTGTTGCAGCGGCACGGAAAGTGACCGCTGCAACACAATAAGTGATTCCGGATTCTAGCTGAACAGAACCTTAGTTTTAAATTGTTTGTTTTCTTCGTGGCAATGATAATGCAAGTGCGTCTACAATTGCAGCTGGACAACAGGCTACAGACATGCAAACAGTACAAATATAATTGTTATTATCATTTTATATTATAACATCCCTTAACAATATTTTTTAAAGCTATTTTCAGGTTCGCATTTATGCATCGTCGTAAAATTTAGCGCACCTAACCCACGTTGTGTATTTGGAAGGATAGGCTGATTTTTTTTTGCGTTTTTCGGGAAAGTATTCGGAAAGTTCAAATTTCCTTTTTCTTTTTCTCTTTCTGTTTTTTTTTTCTTTTTTGTGGATTTGTTAGGTTTCCGTTTTTGGGCAGTGATCATAATCATATGAAATTTATTTCGGCTTATTGTTTGCTTAAATTTTCATAGTTTCAATCATCTAACATCGCAGCAGAAGAGACAAATAGCTGCATTTTATTTTAATATGAATATTATTACAACATCGTATTATATTTATCATATCATCATTAAAGATTAGTATAATCATATTAGAATTATTTATAAAGGTTTAAAAATAATAATTAAATTTCATTTGCTTCAAGGTTACAAGAAAGTAGATTCCAGATAGTACAGATATTTTATTGCATTGTTTCTAAAGGTGTTTTTCTATTAATTTAGATCATTGAATATTATAAAAACTAAAACTAAATAAAAACTGCTCTTCAATTCTGCTGATAATGCATATCTATATGTTATGTATACATACATATTTTTTTTTATTCAGGTATAATTAAATGGTTTATGTTTTATTGAATTGCAATAAGACCTTCACATTCCAGAGTTATATTCATATGCCACTGATTGAGTTGTTTAGATGCACCAAGCTGCATATGATTATCTATGCCTATTATTACTTTTTTTATTATTTCATCATATTATTTTATTCACAACTATATTAAAATTACAGGATGATGAATTTTAACTATGACATTTTTTTTATTAAATATTCTAGTATATTTCATTGCTCTTTTACATGCTACATATATTGCATATTATGACTTATTATTTACATTATATATTTAATATATACTGGGTTGGGAGGGAGCATCAGGGTATCATTCAAGCTGAAACTGGACGATTGTTTGATTGACTGCCTGAGTCTAGGAGGGAACGAGCATTGCCATTATATTTATCCTACCGATTCGATTGTGATGCTGCGAGTTCTACTCCAACAGTTTCAGTGAGAGTGACGCGCCCTTCTAAACGAGCCATCCTGTAGAAAGCTTAATAAGTATTGCGAATTGGGTTATTCGATTGGATGGATCGCATCGTTGGAAAAGGATTCTTAATTTCCCGAGGATTTCGCGTGAGTGTCTCTGCTTACGGGTCCACCCCTCCGTTTTTGGCCCTTCATACAGCGACATTGTGAATTCAAATCGGTAGCTCAATTTGATCTTGTTATTATGATGTTTCTAGTGATTTGCTGAAGGAATAAAATATGTTTTTTTTTTTATTTTTCAATAACTTGTTAGCTAATTTTGTTTGAATGACTTTCATAGTATTCCAGATCATTCTGTAAAATATAAGCAAATCATATGATGAAGAAGCAAATTTTCGAAAAAAAAATGGTCTTGAGAATTTTGACTCAATGATACTGTGATACTCTATTCAAGTATCATTTTGAGCAATATTTTTAGTTTTTTGGGATGTTCTGAATGATTTTTTTTACAAATTCCTCAAAATGGGCGTATACAGCTACAGTAAAATTATTCTGATTAATTTGTACAAATGAATAATAATAATAAAACAAATTATTATTTGATAAACTCAATCGTTTTGATCAAAAATACCTTTATTGGAATTGGGTAAGCCAGATATTTAAAAAAAAAATCCAAACTTTATTTTATCAGAAATTCGTAAGCCAAATCAAAATAAAATTCTCTGTACACATATCCAAAATAAATATATATCTACAATGACTATACCAAATCTTCTCCAAATCATTCAAAATGACCGTCATTATTTGAAATAAGCCCCAGCCACTATTCAATCGCTTTGAATGAGTTGTGTTAATATTCTCCAAGTATTAGAATTAAAAAAATCATTCTTGATTAAATTTGACAAACTGGAGCAAAATACGATACATTAAAATAATTTTTGAATGTGGGTTCATTAATTCAAAACTGTTCTAGCACACACTGCTTAGAAAACTGTTATGAAAATCGATCGTTTCAACTTACAAACAAACAACTTTAGTTATTTGATAAAAAAGGTTGTCCAATGAACTAAATTATTTTAGATTTTTTTTCAAATTATGTCGAATTCATTTCATTATTTTAGAGAATTGTCAAGCGTATCAAAATGGCAATAGATGATTTCCTTAAATTCTCTTAGGATATTTGATAACTTAAAAAAATATTCATGAAAATTCTTGATTGTTTTGACACCCAATATATGAACCAGAAATAGTCAAAGTAGATATACATAAAACTTTCAATATATTAACGTATTCAAAATAATGCCGTATGAAATTGTAGTGGAAAATGTACAAGTAAATAAAAATGTCGCCAAATAGAACATTCTTAGAATATTATGAAAATCTTGAGCATTATAATTATATTCATAAAAAAATATAGAAAACATTAGGCACGGTTTTTTTTCCAATTTCAATGTATTAAGCTTGTTTTTTACTAAACTTCCATGTTTGTTGGAATTCTATAATGTTTTATAATTAATTTTAAGGTCATCAAAATGCCTTAACATAATTTCGTAAAAAAATTTCAGATCTCTCCAAAATAATAAAAATTGTTTTTTTTTGTTGCGGCGTAGAACTACTGCGTTTACTGAGTTGAACTGAGTTGGTAAGAATTGTTAACAAAAATACAAGAATAATTTGACTGCAATATAAATAAAAATATTGGTAAGCTGTTTTATTCAAACTTATTTTGTATGTGTTTAATTATTGCATTGATTCACCAGGTATCTCAAAAGGTTGTCCGATTATTTGTTTCAAGTTCCGTTGAATATTCATAAAACTTAAAAAATAATTTAATCAAAATGCTTGATCATATTTATTTAGAATATATGTACTCGCCAGCTTTAAATAAGGCAATTATTTCTTAATTATGTTATATGTATTTCAATATTTTCGAAAATCACTAGGCAAATGAAAATTCCATCAGATGATTTCCTCAATTTGATAATAAATCTTTTTGTTTAAACTGTTTAACTTTATAAGTTTGACTTACGTATCCACAAATCAACTTGAGAAAACTAAGGCTATTTTTTTCAAATTATTTCATATGTAGGGAAGCGGAACCTATGCTCACCATAGTACATATATTCATTACATTCTGCAGTCATCCAACTTCAAACGTAAAAAGATGTTTAAGTTCTCCAATAAATGGACGCAGTAACCAAAAATATATAAGCGGGGAAAAAAAAATTAGTTTTTAAATATATTTAAAAAAAAAAAAAACTTTTGGGGGCTTTAATTTTGTTAAAAAAAATAGGCAGTCATTTTTTAACAACATTTTTTTTCTTTTCCATAGGCGTAGCCAGAGGGGGGCAGGGTGGGGCCGTTGCCCCCCCCCCCCTAACTTTTGATTTTATTTTTAGATTTTTAATGTTTGTTTCAATTTTTTATTATTTATTTTTAATGTTTGTGAGATTGTCCCTTTACCTCAATGAAAAAGCGCGAAGTCGCCTCGATTTTGTAATAAGTTGTAGCAAAAAAGCGCAAAAAGCGGACATCCATGAAATTTTTTTTAAAATAGTAAACCCAACCTAGCTAACCTAGCGTATCTAAAAAAATATCTCTAGAAATGTTAACTATGATTCAAGCATTGATTGGTTTTTTCCCCCTAGCTGAAAGTGGAAAAAGCCATGCTCAGTTCAATTTTCAGTTCTTGGCAATCAAAAAACGTAATATTTTAACCATTGTTATAGCTTTCGGAAGTCAAATAACACCAGATTGAGAAACATAATTCATAATCCATAGTTAGAAAGTGTATCAACGGAAAATGTATATTTGAACTATTCATGATATGGGCCAAACCGATCAATGTTACCCCGCTGATCAATAATATCCCGTTTTACGGTACTGTAGTTTCGTATTATTGAGAATATATGTTAATCATATCTTACAGTTTGATTCAGTATTTTGAAATATTGTTTCTGTATCCAAGAGATATTAATGGAGCACATGCTACGATATAATCCAGGTGAAACGAGACGAATCGTATCCAATTTTCAGACCAGTAATTTGATAAGCGTGTGAGAAAGCAAGACAGCATGCTAATCAATGCGAGAAGTTGAAGTGGTCTTATCCTATTCAAAGATTTTATCCCTTTCTATGAGCATGAGCAAGATAATGAGCATGATTGACTGCCCAAGGTTGCTACTCCGTTGCTGCCAGATCAGCTGTTATAACACAGAGAACCAACAGATGATGGTTGAGACTAGCATACATCCTCAATGTGTAAAAACTGGTCATCCCAAACTAAGGCAATACTGGCGCCTGCTTCACCCGAATGCATGTCAAATAAGAAAAGGGTAGGGCCTCTGCACTTTCATTGGGATGTTGGATAACAGGATTGGGTGGCAGCAGGATTCTTTTTGGTAAACGATAAGCTGAATTCACGCGGCGTTTAGTGAAATATTTAAATATTAGTACCGATTCCTGATTTGAACCTATTTAAACCAACAGTGAGGATGCTATTGGGGCCACTCACAAAGTGTGGTGGTGGTTTTTCATTGGAAAAACAAAAAGATTCTCTATAATGCTGGAAATCCGATTTGAACCGATTTAAACCATTAGTAAGGATGGTATTGGAGCCACTCACAAAAAGGTATAGTGGCTTACTTTCTCCAAGTGACACGGCGAGTATGGCAAACCCATATTGTGGATGAAAATTAATTGTGATCCTCACCACCGGTCCACCAGCCCGGCGAACCACCACATCTCACCATGAAGCATTTTTGTAGTTTTTTTTTCTATGCTCACTCGATCACTCGTATCGCTGAATTATAGATAACCGAAACAATACGATACGCGCCATGCCCGATAGCAAAATAGTGCGTAATTAAAGCATCACAGCCGATGCTCGAAGCATACTCTTTTTCAAAAACTTTCAATATTTACAACTGTATCAATCAAGTAGAGGCTTCTTAAGAACAATCTATGCTAATCCATTTAAATTTGCGATTGAGGGATTTGGTAAACATAAGAGTGCGTAGATGCATTTCGTGCCTTCTGGCAACTTTATGCTTCTATTGATGTCCAGGCTCATCCGTTTAGCACCAACTGGGGGAGACTGGTTCCTATACCCAATGATTTCATTATCTCCAATCTTCTCAACCAATCCCAATATATTGTGATATGGTGGACGGATTATTATAATTTGAGACAACTCAATATAGACGTCTTCGAAATTTGACAGATCGACAGGCAGTCCACCATTGGAGACCCACCTTGTACCTCATAGCAAGATGCTTAGAGGCGGACCGGAAGATTCAAGAGCTACCCCGCTTCAAAGATTTTATCATTTTATCACAGATATGATTACCAAAGCCAACAGACAGCTCGGTTTCATGTTTAAGATCTCCGACGAGTTGCGTGATCCCACCTGTCTGAAAGCATTGTTCTGCTCTCTCGTGCGTTCTATCCTGGAATTTGGAGCCTTGGTGGTGCCCCTATTAAATAATCTGGATTGCGAGGATTGATGCTGTTCAATGAAAATTTGTTCGTTATGCTCTCCGTCATCTGCCGTGGAATGATCCTGTCAACCTTCCATCGTACCAGGATCGTTGGTCACTCTTGGGTATTGAAACGTTGGAACATAGGCGTACAGTCATGCAAGCAATCTTCGCGGCAAAAGTGCTGCTAGGTGAAATCGACTCTCCAGGAATTCTGGCAGAACTATCTATCTACGCTCCTGAACGAGTTCTGAGAACAAGAAATTTTCTGCAGCTCGGAACCCGTGCTGCAAACTACGGCCAACACGATCCAATTCGATTCATGTCATCACGCTTCAATGAACTCTACGCTCTGTTTGACTTCAACTGTTCCGCTGAGACCTTCCGTCACCGAATTCAGCGTAGTTGGATGGAAAGCCGCTAGTTCGGAAATGCTGACAAATACTACATACTGGATACCAGACGACTGATTCCACGAAAGATTATTTTTAATTTTACTTACAAGTTTTGTGTGTGTACTAGAATTAATTCTGTTTACTTGCTTTGTATTCCTTCTATTTTTGTTGATTAATGTAGTGTACGGTTTAGAGATAGGGGGTTTTTACGCCACATGGCTTTTCCCCATTACATTTCAATAAGATGTTTAATCAGTTGGAATTATATAAATAAATAAATAAATAAATAAATTCTTATTGATAGCAAAATTTTCGTAGCATTTTGTATTATTTTCGTACAATGAACGAGTGTGTGTTTCTGTGCCAACTAATGCTTCGTGCTTTTAACAGTTATGTAACAGCATTGTGGCATTGAATGCGAAGGTAGTTTCTTGAAAAGTACAAATCAATTTCGGTGTAGAAAACAACGAATAGATTTGTTAGTTCTACATTCGATTTTGTAATAAAAACGAAATTTAATTTTCAGTGTGGGCGAGCGGGTCGCGAGGAAAAGTACATTTTCAGTCAAAACTGTTAACAAACTCCGTGGTTGTCCTATAGAAAAATCCAACATAACTGTAAAATGAATATTTTGACACATTTTAGTACCCGTAAGATTTCAGCATGGTTCCTATTTAATGGGATTCGATTTTGAAACTTGGGGAAAATCGAGAGTTTTTAAAATCTTTTTTTTTTCATTCCAGATCAAGTCTAGAACAGTTTAATCTTCATGCCAAAATCGGACGGGTATTGTAGAATACTTTGGGTGAGAGCTGAAAAGTTAAACCACCCGCCGTTCAGGTGGATTGTCACAAAGTGAGGGCTCGATTCCCACTCCATCCGACGGAACTCAATAATGTCCCTACTATATGGGTCCACCGGGCATTGTGTTGTCCGTTGTATAATGTTAAGTGTTTAGTCTGTGCAGCAACTGGTTGAAGACGGTGTAATTCCCTCTCTCTTTCTCTCTCTCTCTTCTCTCTCTCTCTCTCTCTCTCTCAACCAATATTGCGCATTTCGCTCACAACTGGACTCCGAACTTACTTTTATAAGTGCGGGATTGTCACAAATCGTGTCGTTGTCTTCAGCGCGCTTATGCTCGTGAAGAATAAGTGCGCCGAAAACATCGACACGATTGTATGCAAACCAGCACTTTCGTTCACGGCTCTGTAGTAGGGTGTAAAGTGCGCAATGTAACCAATATGTTATAAGTGCTGAAAGTGAGATATTAGGCCTGTTTAATGACCAGCTCGCGATGACTCTCAACCTCTTTTTTGTCTCTTTTCGGCATTCGTTCAGGGATTGATGCCAAAAAGACTTGGCATGATACTCCGAGTTAGTTCGAGTTGGTCATTAAACAGACCAATTATTTTATGTGTACTTGTGCTACAGCGTTATAGACGATTAAACGACCTAATTTAATCTCATACAAAAAAAAGTAAACAAATAACTGCCCGCAAATAACAGACACTTTCTGAGGGCCAGTGATCCTCTCCAATGTTTTCTTTAAAATAAAGGGGGGGATGTGTTTAGGTGGCAGCCCTATGTTTGCACCTTTAAACTGAAGGAATGATCCATGAAAAATTGAAATTCGTTCCATAAAAAACGTATTTCTGACCCATAAAGCTCTGATGAAAATCCATAACAAAATTAAAATGATCCATAAAATACAGCAATGTGATCCATACTTTATGTAAGTTTTAGCAATAAAATGTCAAAAATGTACCGTTATATATCTAGGCTATGATCCATAAAATTGTAACGATTACCCATAAATATATTGCAAATTATCCATAAAAGGTTCAATAACTTTCCTTAAACTTGTAAAATTGATCATTAGAATTTAACGTTTGTGAACTAAAATATATGTACATGATCAATAAATTATTGAAAATATTCCATAAATAAATCGCCAATGATCCATAATTGGTTTGAAAATGAACCATAAACTTCTAAATATGGTCCATAGCAAATAAATTTTGTGCACTTAAGTTAATATGTATGATCCATAAATTATGCCGGAGTTTTCCAATTTTGGGTACAAATTTTTATAAATTTTAACTACAGGGAAATCGATCCTTGACTGCACTACTACTCAGATTTATTAACATGTCCGTTCCTTTAGCAATGCAGCTTAAATATTGCTGTAAAAGAAGGATCACTTTGGAGAAGATTTTTAATTTTCAGAAAGCTGACTTACTCTTGCGATCTCACGTTCTTTTACGACCGCAACTGTGACATTTGTTTTCCAATAAATTTGGTAAAGAGCACTCGTGCACGTAAAGAACTACGGCAGCCCTATTTTTGCACCTTTAAAACTGAAGAAATGATCCATGAAAAATTGAAAATCGTTCTATAAAAAACGCATTCTTGACCCATAAGACTCTGGTGAAAACCCACAAAAAAATAAAATAGAAATGATCCGTAAAATTCATCAATTTGATTCATACTTTTAACAAAATTTAGCAATAAAATATCAAAAATTAACCGTTTTATATCAAGGGAAGAATATACAATTTTTTTCGGATTTCCCATTAACACATTGCAAATGATACTTAAAAGGTTCAATATTTTTCCTTAAACTTGCAAAATTGATCCACAGAATGTAACATATGTGCGTATCATCTATTAATTATTGTAAATGTTCCATAGATAAATTGCCAGGGACCCCTGATAGTTTGTATAACATATCATAGTCTTCAAAAAATGATTCATAACAAACCAACTTTGTGAACTTAACATTATTTGATCTCCCCGCAACTGCGACACATGTTTGTCAAGAAATTTGGTAAAGAGCTCTCCTGCACATAAAGAACTTCAGGTCAAATTTATGACTTGATTAAACTGTTGTTTCAGAAAATTTGATTTAAATGATGCCGGGCAGACGCTTGCTGTCCAACTCGCTATCGCTCGTCGGACCAAACTAAAAAAAACATCCTCTGTTTGCATTATACCGGGCAAATGCTTGAATCAGCCGTTTGCCTGGAATCTAATCTACGCTATGTTAACAATTCGGATGTCGGAAACATCGACCGCTTTCTGCCACCTTAGTTCTTCAATCCTCAATACGGCTACGCAAAAACTCCGCAATCCTTCTTTAGCAGCAATATTTTATCCGGTACCTAAAAGAACGGACATGTCACTAAATCTGAGTAGTAACGCAGTTGGAGATCAATTTTACAATCTTTAAGGATCAAAATTTAAAACAAAGTGCCCCAACCTGGAAAAATGCAGGCATAATTTATGGATCATACATTATGGTTTAGCGAACAAAACTGATTTACTATGTATCATTATTATAAGCTTATGGTTCATTATTCATCATTCTATGGATCATTGGCAATTTATTTATGGAAAATTTCAAATAATTTATGGAACATGCGAATATATTTTATTGCACAAAGGTTACATTCTATGGATCAATTTAACAAGTTTAAGGAAAGTTATTGAACCTTTTATGGATAATTTGCAATATGTTTATGGGTAATCCGTACACTTTTAACGACCATGCCCTAGATATAAAACGGTACATTTTTGATATTTTATTGCTAAATTTGTTATAAAGTATGGATCACATTGCTGTATTTTATGGATCATTTCATTTTTTTTGTGGATATTCACCAGAGTCTTATGGGTCAAAAATGCGTTTTTCGTGGCACGATTTTCAATTTTTTATGGATCGTTTATTACTTTTTATATGCAAAAGTACGTTTGCCTAAAATACGATGAGGAGGTGGAGGAAAAAAAGTTTTGTTGACGTTTATATTTTTGAGTGTAGTAGTGGAGAGCGTTTACTTGTTTATATTTTTTCTTGATGAAAATCAGTACGATTAACATATGTACACAGATGGGATTAATGTTTTTCGTGATATTATTAAAATAGATACATAGCAGTGGCAACTCTTCCGTATTAAATTGGAAGAAAATTATCAGAATCGTTTGTGTGTTGCTAAACGATTAACGGTAAGCGTACGAATAAATTGTGAATAACTTGTGTACTCAGTGTTCGGTATTCAGTGCATATTCACCAATTTCCACTGGAGGTCTGCTTATTGAGCTCAAGATAGGTTCCGCTTCCCTATGTTTTATATTTTGGTTTAAGTTCTCTTCGATTGATTTTTTAACTTTAAGCTCTGCTTCACTATATACTGGTTCCAGATATCCTTCCAATCAACGATCATCAACGCCCCTTCTCTTCTGTTCGGTTTGAGTCCCTGACTCAACATTAATTTACCATGCTCATTTAATTCCAAATTCTGAAATAAGTCTTCGATTTGAATTGGTGCCTCTAGTATATATGGAACATGATGTATTATATCCATCGGTCTTATATTGGGTTTATGTTGAATGTTTGAGGCCCCTGTAACAACCTATAAATACCATTATTAGAGTAATCAGCAGAATTCCTATGACTGCTAATATATTCGCACCGAATGGTGTGTATACCATATCTTTTAAAATTGGTGTTTCCTTTTTCCTTTTGATTGGAAAGCTTTGAAAAATTTAAAGACTTTTGTCACATGTATAGCGCTAAAACTTATTATTATGACGGAAAACTATCAGTTTATTATTGCGCTTATACTAATTGCCATTGCTATTTTTTAAAGTTTTACCGGTCACTTTTGAATTATTGAAAATGAATTATCAATTTCTTATTGCTATTTTTTGTTTTTCTAGTGCGAATTGTTATTTTTTCGTTGGCACTGTGTTTAATAATTTAGTGGCAATTTTGTGAATTTTCATTGCTAAATTTTCATTAATTAGTGCCAGTATATATTTTAGTCATTGCATAACCCCAATCTTCACCGGAGATATTCTTGGATATTTCTATTGAGGCTGCCAATGTTCCATTGATCTGAGGCAGGACTATCACCTTAAATGCCGTAAATTTTTTCCTTGATACCAGTGGTATTTTAAGCTTTAGTTTTAAAATGTAATTATTCATAGTCTCGTATGATAGTTCAACAAAACTTAGTAGTCCCAACACTAAATTATCACTTTGTTTTTGCCTAGGGAAAGCTAGGTCATTTGATAATCCGACCTCTGTTTTTTCTAAAGCTGTAAATATTATTGTTGGTTCAATAAACTGAACCAACCATGTTGCCCCTTGATTTTTACCTATCAAAATTTGTAAAATTATATTTTGATGGAATCTAAGATTTTCCAGAATTGTTTGCATTCGAATCCCTATTTCTAAAAGTTCAGATTCGAAATAAACTATTCTTCTTATGGAACTCGTAAAATTTCTATCTTTTTGCGCTATGAATTGCATAGTATTAACATCTTCATGCATTAGTTTTAACCTTTCATCTATTTTGGTTATTGATCCATCTGCAAACTTATACAATGCAGTTATTGTATTTTTCTGGTGTTGCAGAGATTCTTTCAGTGTATCCTCGTTCTCTCTCAGCTTTTTTAAATAATCATCAACTTGAGTTCTATCATCCAAATCCATTGCTTCTATCCATGTTAAAAATCCTCTTGATTTTCTATTTGGAAAAAACTTTTTCATATATATTTCCATATTTTCTCCGTTTCTAATCATCATGGCTATTTCGTTTTTCAATCTACTGCATTGTATGCCAGGAATAGTTTCTGTTAAAAGTCTACATGTTTTAACATATGACTCTATTCCCATTGTCAGTAATTCCTTGCAATTCAACAGCTCTTTAATCGATACCTTTACTTTAAGCGTATAAGTTCCTTTCCATATACAGAATATAGGCAAAATGATTAAGATAGGCAAAATTTTGCCCAAATTCAATTCCAATTTTGAAAAATTGTTGAATTAGGACAAAACCGGAAGCATTCGACGGAAAATTTAGTCAAAATTCAGGAACATGCATGATTACGAATACTGGCTACCGGACCTCGGAGATGTTACGGATTTTCAGAGGGCATGTCAAAAAGACATTTTTTCTGCTGCTCGTATTTTTGTGTGGTGTGAAGTTACATCGATGACCTCTATTTCCTAGAAATTAAAACTCATTAAAAATTGAATGCTGGTGGTTGCAATAAGATCCGTTGAAAAACTTCCGATATAAGGCCATTTCCGTAAAACTGGTTCCGGATACTATGGTCAATCATGTATATCCTTCCAATCATGTATATATCACCAAAACATCAAGATTTTTCATGGAGGTGCTTCAGGGAGCATAGTCAGGACGATCAGTTGCCCTGACCACTCTGTAGTAGGTTCCAGGTGCCCCGGGGGAAGTGGTATCAAACTTCAAGATTTTTCGAGGTGATACTTCTAAATGCATTTTGGAACCAGCAGCTGCCATGACCACTCTGTAGTAGGTTCCAGGTGCCCCGGGGGAAGTGGCCAATTTGGAAAATGTCCGGAACCATATCAATATGGGTATCAAACTTCAAGATTTTTCGAGGTGATACTTCTAAATGCATTTTAGAACCAGCAGCTGCCATGACCACTCTGTAGTAGGTTCCAGGTGCCCCGGAGGAAGTGGCCAATTTGAAAAATGTCCGGAACCATATCAATATGGGTATCAAACTTCAAGATTTTTCGAGGTGATATTTCTAAATGGCCATCATCAATGGTGCCATTTTCAATTTTCATTAGTGTCCCCTCCGCCTCGTAGCATATTGTCACAAATCCACTAGACCCCCCCTCTCCCCTAAAATGCTACGTCATTGATGGATGCCCTTTTATAAGCTCATGAATAACCTTATGAATTTTATCTAGGTGTGTATGTAATCAGTAATCATCTTAAAAAACCAATACATTGATGAAATTTCATTTTTGTATTTTTGTTGCTTCATTTTGCCTTATGTTTTTCGTTATAGAATTCGCATGAGTGTGAGTGCGCTTTCTATTCAGTGGTCACGGTCAGAACTATGGATTGTTTTGTCTGCTTCTTTTGTTCTCATGGGATGGTGTGCAGAAGCTTTGTTATTGTATAAAAAGTCGTCTTCTTGTTGTTCGGTTCGTCGTCCGTGTTATCCGAGTTCCAGCGTGGCCGCATAGTCGGTGCACGTGAAGCAGGTGCATCGATTACGGAAACCAGCGAATAGGTGGGAGTATCTCCCGCAACAGTTTGCAGAATCTTGGCCCAATACAAGGAGGGAAAAACATCACCAGGAAAAAGCGTAGGACGAAAACGGAGGCTGGATGACCGACAACAACGGTCATTGCGACGGATCGTCAAATCAGAAGGCGGATCGTCAAAGACCAGGAACCTACTACAGAGTGGTCATGGCAGCTGCTGGTTCTAAAATGTATTTAGGAGTATCACCTAGAAAAATCTTGAAGTTTGATACCCATATTGATATGGTTCCGGACATTTTCCAAATTGGCCACTTCCCCCGGAGCACCTGGAACCTACTACATAGTGGTCATGGCAGCTGCTGGTTCTAAAATGCATTTAGAAGTATCACCTCGAAAAATCTTGAAGTTTGATACCCATATTGATATAGTTCCGGACATTTTTCAAATTGGCCACTTCCCCCGGGGCACCTGGAACCTACTACAGAGTGGTCATGGCAGCTGCTGGTTCCAAAATGCATTTAGAAGTATCACCTCGAAAAATCTTGAAGTTTGATACCCATATTGATATGGTTCCGGACATTTTCCAAATTGGCCACTTCCACCGGGGCACCTGGAACCTACTACAGAGTGGTCATGGCAGCTGCTGGTTCTAAAATGCATTTAGAAGTATCACCTCGATAAATCTTGAAGTTTGATACCCATATTGATATGGTTCCGGACATTTTCCAAATTGGCCACTTCCCCCGGGGCACCTGGAACCTACTACAGAGTGGTCATGGCAGCTGCTGGTTCCAAAATGCATTTAGAAGTATCACCTCGAATAAACTTGAAGTTTGATACCCATATTGATATGGTTCTGGACATTTTCCCAATTGGCCACTTCCCCCGGGGCACCTGGAACCTACTACAGAGTGGTCAGGGCAACTGATCGTCCTGACTATGCTCCCTGAAGCACCTCCATGAAAAATCTTGATGTTTTGGTGATATATACATGATTGGAAGGATATACATGATTGACCATAGTATCCGGAACCAGTTTTACGGAAATGGCCTTATTTCGGAAGTTTTTCAACGGATCTTATTGCAACCGCCAGCATTCAATTTTTAATGAGTTTTAGTTTCTAGGAAAATAGAGGTCATCGATGTAACTTCACACCACACAAAAATACGAGCAGCAGAAAAAATGTCTTTTTGACATGCCCTCTGAAAATCCGGAACATCTCCGATGTCCGGTGGCCAGTATTCGTGACCATGCATGTTCCCAAATTTTGACTAATTTTGCCGTCGAATGCTTTCGGTTTTCTCCAAATTCAACAATTTTTCAAAAAGTTATAGGGAATTGAATTTTTGCCTATCCTCTGTAAATGGGTCTTCTAATTGTTCCATTATTAGTTTGGCCTGAACCATTATTGCAAGCTGTATCAATAATAATATTTTCCTGCAATTAAAAACAAAGAACACTTTTGCATCAATTGTTTGTTTTACTCTTCTGAATACTAGCACTATCTGTAATCCCTTTTGCTGTGAATTTTCGTCTGATCTTTGGTATTTTAGTCTTTCCGTCTGCCGTCTATTTCAATATTCAAAGTTGTGCTTCTTCGCATCTTTTTGTTCTGTGTAATTTTTCATTTTCATTTCTCCACAGCTTTTCACATTCTGGGAGGATCCTTTCCCTGTTCCATTCATTCTACTTTTGCCTACTTCAATCAATCTTAAAAAAAATTTATTTAATAATATTACCATTATATCCGTTTTCCGTACTGTTTTATGCTGCCTTTGCGATTGACAAGAAAATTACCCGTTGAATTTTCTTAATCGATTATTATGGATTATCTCCAATTTGTTTCCATTCTTTATTATCGTGGTTTGTTCACTTGGCAAATCCACGAATTCATATGGGCCTCTTCAGTAGCTTTGAAGTTTCTGGCCTACTCCAGTTGGATTTGCTTGAAGAAGTACTAGGTCTCCCCAAATTGGTTGCCATTCATGCGCTTTTCTATCGTATACTATTTTACGTTTTTTTTTTTTGATTTTATTTAATTGTCTTTTGCGCTTTTGAAAATCACTTTCATCTCTTTGCAATAGTCATCATAACTTATATAATTTCCTTCAGTTTTGTATGTTGATGTTGGTATTCTTGCTATTTTCCCATACATCAATTCAAATGGTGAATAATTTGTCGAAGAGTTTACTGTTGTGTTGTATTGAAACATAAAGTATGGTAGATGTTGATCCCATA
Source organism: Aedes koreicus (assembly GCA_024533555.2). NCBI lineage: Eukaryota > Metazoa > Arthropoda > Insecta > Diptera > Culicidae > Aedes > Aedes koreicus. Next base: position 65,111 of record JAHHFK020000573.1, read on the forward strand.
CTCGTGGGTTTCCAACCACGTATTGTCTCAAATAAGTTTTTACTTCGTGATTTGACCTCTCTACCAGATTGGCTTGAGGGTGATACGCGCTCGTGTTTATTTTTTTGATTTTAATGTTTTACAAATTTGTTTGAAAACTTCAATCATGAAGTTCGATCCTTGCTCCGTGAAAAATTCTTGAGGAGTTCCAATCTGCTTATATAATTTTCAACAAAAGTTTTTGCGACTGTGTCAGATTCCTGATTATCCATTGAGGCTACTATCAAGAATCTGGTCAAGTCATCCTGCATTACGAGTCCATATTTATTGCCAAAGGCGGACTCAGGTAAAACTATTATATCCATATAAACATTTTCAAACGGTTCATATGAGGTAGTTGTGATTTTCATTGGAATACGATTCGTACTCCAGATTTTATTCTTTTGGCATGATTCACATTGTTTAACATAATTGTTTATATCCCTTTTCATGTTCGTGCACCAACATGACCACCGAGTGGAGCATCGCGAAACTCGTGCAACACCGTGTCTACGTCTTTATCCACTACTTTCTGAGTCAGCATTATATGTATAGCGTGACTTGTTTTTCGAATTGCCATGCAATATAATATATTATTTTTAATATTTCATATCGTTTGATCTTCCTAAAAGAGATCAAATGTACGTTCGTTGCTTCTTTGAAAAATGTTGGGCTATTAACGAATTGTTTTAATAGAGCTTCAAAGAACTCTCTTTCTTCAATTAGGGACTTATTTTTGCCGTTTAGAATCATTCGAATTGTTTTTTTTCTCAGAACAAACTAGTGACTCTTCATTAACCCCATCTTTTATGCCATGAGGGCAATCATAAATGGAGGAATTTCCTCATATGCTGTTTTACTGTTTAAAATAATAAACGTTGCATCCATTTTGCCATTTCCTTCGAAGGTTTTTGAGATCGTAGCATACACCGTGTCCAATATATTCTGATACAAAATAAAACTCTATTTATTTCAAATCGATAATCCAGATTTTATTGATAACTTTACCCACTATATTGCAATATAATACTGATCAACTACAGCATATGTTTTGGAATGATACCGCCTTTAACCTTCTTGACCAGCTCCAGACGTTTTTCAAAACCGTCACAGGCGGCACGCACTACTTCCATCGGCATTTCGTCTCAAATTCGTTTGATTACGGTTTTGAATTGGTTCATAGACGCCCTGTGGTCATTTGCCTTCGTCAGCATGTATGACCATACGAAATAATCCAAGGGACTCAGATCTGGTGAACTGAGAGGCCATTCATTCTTGTCCAAAAAGTCGGTCAAATTTTCTCGGCACCAGCCCTGAACGAGATTTGCAGTATGCGATGGCGCTCCGTCCTGCTGAAACACATAGTGATCATCTCCAAACACCTCTTGTACATATGGCTTGACAACTTTCTCCAAAACTTCCGTTTTATAATATACGACGTTCACTTTAACGCCTTTTTCGATGAAAATCAGTGGTAATTTGCTTCGCTTGCAAATTCCTCCCCAAACCATCACTGACGCAGCACTTTGGAACCGTGGAATATTCCTATCACTCTCTGGAACAGTTCGCGAAGAGAGAGCCCACAATCTGTATTACTGGACATTGTGGGATTGTTGCAAGACGAATAACTTTTCGTCGGAAAAGATAAATTCTTCCCCACTGTGCCGCGACAAAAGCAGACTTGCTCTTTCGAGTCGTTTCTGCCTGAAAGGTTCCGAAACTTCGTGAACCTTACGTTTCTTGAAAGCTTGGAATTCGAGGTCATTTTGCAGTATATTGTGCATTGACGATCTCGAAACATTCAGATCTGCGGCCATTTTACGCACAGAGCGCTGTGATGTTCGTCTAATCCGTTCCCTGACCACTTTAACAACTCGTGCGGTCCGCACCGTACGAGTGCGACCGGATCTCTTCCGGTCATCCAACGAGCAGGTGTAACGGTACCTTCGGATGGTTCGATACACAAAATCCCGCTTTACTACGAGTTTTTTCAAATTTCTGAAAACAGCGCCCGGGCGCTACCCTTTCGAACACTTTTTTATCACCACAGCACGAAACTCCTTTAAACACCGAATGAAAATCGGACATAACCTAAAAGCGTTTGTATAAACATAGTGCAAAACTACACCAACACATACGTGAAGCATGTTGAGTAGTTGCACGACACCAATGCAAGGAAAAAGTGTATGAGAATATATTGGACACGGTGTGTGACTCCTCTATAATTTCTTCATGCATTGTCACTTTAAAATGTTGATACGATGTCGTTTCTGTTCCCTCATCGTTATCATTGATTTCGTCTTCAATACTATCTACCTATATATCACCTTCATCATTTTCGTCATCCTTATTTATTATTAAATCCTGTTCACGTTTTTGCTGGTGCGTTTGTACCGCTATCGTTTTTCTCTTTCTGCTATCAAGGTATTCAAAATAATTGTTTACACAATTTTAAAAACGTTCAATATCGTCTTCAGACATGTGCTTAGTAACATGTTTGGTTGGTGCATACATAAAAAACTTCTTATCGAATTGTTTTGCTACATATGCGAAAATATTGCTATCCGGACCCATAGGGTGTCTAAACGAAATCACCTGAATATATTTAGCTTTTCTCACGTATTCAGGACTACTTGCGAATGCATCAATTAGTCCCTCAAATAAAACTCTTTCATCTTTGTATTGGTCTGCTCGTCCATTTAAAACAGGACCCTAATTTTTTCTATTTGTTAATGAAAATATTCTTCCCTTCAAGTGTTCTTTCAAACCATCTGGTAAATCTACAAAACTCATTTGTTCCTTGTATGCTGACCAACTGTTCAGAATCAACAGTGTTGCATCTATTTCATTTTCTTTTAATTGTTGATTAATAAATTTCGCAAGTCCAAAATTAAAAGTTCCGTCATTTGAGGCTTTCTAATAATCCTCGTATGTGAACTCATATTGTATATCCGCTTCCATGTCCCTACTAAAATCAATATTTTCCAATCCGTCCATGTGGGGATTCCAATCGGATGGTTGGTCTCTCTCAAAAATTTTGAATCTTCCTGATTCGTCTCTAAATTGTTCAAAATACATGTTCTTTTTGTCTAGAAGTCTGGTTAATCCAAGCTGTTCTGACAAAATATTTTTTTTAACTTTTAAATGTGTTGTTCAAATCTTGTATTGTCCCAATTATCCTGTATCAAATTATTAGAATATTCTATTTTATTCAAGTTTTCGTTTGTACTACATTTTTTGTCTATGCTTCTGCGAATAACAATAAGTGGTTAAGATAAAGGGAGATTTTCCTCTCCTAAATCCTCAAATCAATTTTCTGTTACATTGACTGCTAAATGATACTCAGAATTTCTCCGTTGTATCGTTTTTTTTTATCTTCAATTATTGTCGTTCCATCCAAAATTTTAAGAGACAAGGCTATTCTTGTTTTGACGAACTCGTAATCGTACGTAAAACGATTCCACACATCAGTTGGAACTCTATATTCGTATTTTCTTAAAATCGACGTGAACGCTTCTAAATGATCATTCAAGAGTTGTCGCTTCGTAAGGACACCCGTTAGTGACCTTGGTCTGGATTTGCTTTTGTTGAGGTTTATATACTTTCTCTTTACGTAGCTCTTAATTTCCGCTAATCTTGACATCGGTTAAGTGTCTCCTAGCGTATTTTTCCATAAAGCTACCAACATGATAGCTATCAAAGCGTAAGGTAAAATGAAAGATCGTGCTTTAATGTAGTATACTATATACTCGTCCTACTTTTTTTTTACCCGTCTTGCAAAACATCTACTGTTTTGTTATCTTAGGTCAAGTTGACCTACTTACCTTACATCATGTTAGTATTTCAATTTAATTTTCAATTTCCTTGCTGTGGTGGTAATTATCACCCGTCGCTCTCTTAAAGGCCTCCCCAAACTGCAGCATTTTTTTTTTGCCGCCGCCGCGGCGAAATCGCGGCGAAAAAAAGTCGCAAAATCGCGTTTGAGGCGGTAGCGATATTCGCGTAGAAGCGGCAGTTTTGTCGTAGCGCCGACAAAAGCGTGACCATGAATTCGTCGTCGGATGAAGAAAACGCACTTTTGCTTTCATTACAAGCAGAAAATGAAAAAGCTTTGAGGTAATTAATATATTGCATCATATTAGCGACACAGTTTTCGAAGAATGCATTTGCTATGTTTTCAGAAGGAAGAGGATATGGATCCATCCGATTAATTTAGAGTGTGACAAGTTTGGCGAATATCAGTCATTAATGCCACAACTTCGCAAGGATGCAAAATGGTTCTACATTTACTATAGGATGTCAATGGAGTGCTTCGTCGAACTGTTGAATATTATTGTGAATGACATCCGAAAAATGGACACGAGTTTCCGTGAGGAAATTGCTCCGGAAGTACTGCTTGCCATTGCTTTAAGGTGAGGTCTTTCATAGTCTGAGAAAGAGGTGACATTTAATGAGAAATAATTGGTGAATCAATTAATGTGCATTGATGAATGGATTACAAATTTTAAATTACCTCAAAAATTTCCATGTTGCTGGAAATATATCTAGCGATTTAGATTAAGAAAGCGACTGTAAAGTTTGTGTCGTTGTAATTAAAGAATATGAGTGTTTTTATTTCAAAATTCAACTAAATAGTGAACATATTTTGATAAAATATTAATTACAATGCTACGAAGCTAGGTCATGCTGGAAGTTACTGGGTTTGATTCCCGATCTGATTAAGGAAGTTTTCGGGATGTTAAATTTGTCGACTCCCTGAACATAGAGTATGAATTGTATGATTTCAGATTTTACGTTGCAAAGCATATACTCTCAAATGGGCATGACTTGACAAACAACAACTTATTGATATTCTACGAGTTGTATCTTCGTCATTTTCAAACATAACTCGTTAACTTTGCTAAATAGTGGTCAAGGAAACAGATATGGCTTTTCAGTTCATCATCAGCCTTTAGTTTATGTACCATATTTAATTTAGGTAGAGGTGTAGGTAACTTGTTAGTTTTAAGTAAAAACGTAGGTAACATATTAGTTCTAGAAATACTTGAGACAGAGGAAATTATAAGTAGAATCTCAAGTATCATATTAGTTGATATTAGTTTTAGGAATACTCGGAACTGAGGAAATCTGAAAGAAGTAGGTGAAATACGTACATCTGACGAAGGATACGCAATAACAAAATATAAACATTGTGTGTCTTTAGTGTATTATTTATTAGTGTAGGAAAACTATTCAACATGTGGATCAAATGAGGAAAAGTAATTAGATGCGTTCTGTAAATTAGCAATAGGTGTACATTCTGATTGTGAAATTATTATCTCCAATGGGTCAGTATTTTCGTGTGGTTGATCGTCGTTCTGTTGTGTTGTGTATGTACCTAATGTTTCTGTTTCTGGTAAGTTTAGTAGCTCTTCCTCCATCATTACTTGCGCAATTCTGAGCTTTGCTAAAACTTGCCTCCTTCCCGAAAAAGTTTTCAAATTCTTGGCATATGCCAAAAATAAACATTCTGTTGCGTCAAATTGGTTGTTGTTTTTATTTTCCAAGTACGAAATTACTTGTTCTACCGACGACGGTGTCTCTGCCTTACGTTTCTTCGACCTTTCTCTCGAAGGCCCCGCTACTGGAGATGATGTCGGTGGTAGTGATTCATTAAACTCAGAAGGTTTCAGAAGGTTCAGCGGACATGCTTATAGGATCCGCGGAATTATCTTCGGTATCTGCATAAACAAATTCTTCATCCGGAGCAAGCTCGAGTGATGTAATTCCACTTACATTGGAAGATGTTTGTGCAAATGAGAGATATGGTCGGAAGTCTTACATCTGATTAGCCCACAACCATTTTTTTTGACTACTTGCAGCTTGACCTGTTTTTGTTTTAGTTGTCCTGATATACTTAGCATAAGAATCTTTAAGATTCTTCCATTTTTTTTTCGCTTCATCTCCTGTAAGAAAAAGAGATAATCAAGATAACGACTGGTCTATATTTAATTTTTTACAGATTTCTCGCTACTGGTGATTCTTTCTACACTATTGGACATAGCTTTCGTGTCGGATTTTCGACAGTAAGTGAAATCACTCTAGAGGTTTGTGAAGCCATATGTAGCAGATTGGGGAATATGTATTTACAAGAACTCGCAACGGAAACATGGAAAAGTGCAGCAGAAATATTTAAAAACAAATGGCGATTTCCCAACTGCATTGGTAGCATTGATGGTAAACATGTGACTATCAAGTGTCCTGACAATTCTGGATCCAATTATTAGTGCTACCAGCATAAATTTTCACTGGTATTAATGGCGATTGTTGGTCAAGACTACAAATTCCTGTGTGTGGATATAGGAGGTTACGGAAAAAATAGCGATGGCGGGATACTTGAAATGTCTCATATGGGCCAAAGATTCGAGCAAAATTTAATGAATGTACCAAACCTAATTCATCTACCCGGCCTAAATGAACCCTGTCCTCACGTTCTAGTCGGAGATGAGGCTGTTGCTTTAAAGCCTTTTGGCCTCCCGGTGGGGTTTTTTTTTTTTTTTTTTTTTTTTTTTTTTTTTTTTTTTTTGGTATTAGGGGTATTCCTAGAAAATGTCGTATTTGCAGACAACTTCATATCTATTGTTCTGACATGAATTTTGACATTGACAGCTATCACATCCGAAACTTCATTCTATTCTCTAGTTATTTCAGTGTAAGTTACGCATCATTAGTGAAAGTAAACAAGTTTTTGTGAAGCCGAAAAATGTCGAAATTCGAGCCATCAAAGCAGCATTTGCGGGAAGTTTTAATTTTCCTGTTTAATTCGAAGAAAAATGCATCTCAAGCATGTGAATTGCTCTCCGAAACATACCCGGACTACAAAATCGACGTTCGAATGTGTCACATTGGTTTGCACGCTTTAAAAGTGGTGATTTTGTCACTGAAGACAAGGAACGCCCCGGCCCGGTCAAAAAGTTTGAAGACGTCGAATTGGAAACTTTGCTCGACCAAGACCCCTCACAAACGCAAAAAGAACTTGCAGCAGCATTGAGAGTTAACCAACCAGCCATTAGTAAGCGTTTGAAAGCATTGGGAATGATTCGAAAGGTCGGTCATTGGGTGCCATACGAATTGCGGCCGAGAGACGTTGAGCGCCGTTTTTTCACATGCGAAGAGCTGCTTAAACGGCACATACGGAAGGGTTTTTTGGATCGAATTGTGACTGGTGACGAAAAGTGGATCCATTACGACAATCCAAAACGTAAGGCAACGTATGGATACCCCGGTCATGCCACAACATCGACGGCCAATCCCAATATTCATGGCCAGAAAATCATGCTGTGTATTTGGTGGGACCAGCTGGGTGTGGTCTACTATGAGCTGTTGCAACCAAAAGAAACCATCACGGGCGAAGTCTACCGGCGACAACTGATGCGTTTGAGCCGTGCATTGCGTGAAAATCGGCCGCAATACGCTAAAAAACACAACAAAGTCATTTTGCAACATGACAATGCTCGGCCACATGTTGCACAGCCGGTGAAAACATACTTGGAAACGCTCAAGTGGGATGTCCTACCCCACCCGCCATATAGTCCGGACATTGCGCCATCCGATTACCATCTCTTCCGATCGATGCAACATGGCCTGGCTGACCAGCACTTCCGTAATTATGACGAAGTCAAAAAATGGATCGATTCGTGGATAGCCGCCAAACCAGCATCATTTTTCCGAGAGGGTATCCGTCAACTACCACAAAGATGGGAAAAAGTTATAGCTAGCGATGGCCAATACTTTGAACAATAAATGTATAACCATTTTTTCACAATAAAGCATCAAATTTGCAAAAAAAAAAGACATTTTCTAAGAATACACCTAATATAAATATATGAAACCAAACATAATTGAACTTTTTTTTTCCTCTGTTCGGGACATAAACCACTGCGACCAGTAATTTGATCTATTGTAGTATATCCCGTATCCTTTGTTTAGTGCATGTCGAGTTACTTCATCACTATTTAGAAATTAAGAAGTATTCGGTGTTTTTTACAGTTGTCTTTGTTTGTTTTGTTGGCTATGAATCGAGTTTTTTTGAAAGTTTCCGCTATTTAAACCCTTTGTGAGTGACAGCACTCTTCAAAGGCGCGCCCCTTTATCAGTCAAACCCGGATTCATTGCAAACAAAACAAACAATCACTACGATAGTGACCATGCATCAGAATCCTAGTCCTAACCACTTCAAACTATCAAACATCACATGGAAAATGAGAATTCGCATAAATGAAGACTAATCATGTTTTCCTTATTCTAAGCTCATCCTTGGTGGGTCAATCCGAGTCGCTTTTCACAAGACAAAAATGTAATAAGAACTAATATACGTTCCTTTGACTACAAAAACAAATATATTCGCTAGTTTGAATTAATTCGGACTAGGATTCGGTGGTAGATCTGAAACCCCGTAACGCACCACGAAAAGGTGATCTACCAGCGTTACGGGTCTAATTGAAAGTTATTTTTTTATTAAGGTTTTCATTCCAATTTGAAACGAAAATTCCTTTGAACATCAGTTACAATATATATAAAAAAATAAAAATCGTTGAATTAAAAAATAAAAAAAAAAATAAAAAAAAAAAAAAAAACAAATTTTTAAAAAAAAAAAAAAAAAAAAAAAAAAAATATATATATATATATATATATATATATATATATATATATATATATATATATATATATATATATATATGTATATATTTATTAATTTATAATCATTTATCATATATATATGTATATATAAATATATGTTTGTATATATATATATAAACATATATATATATATATATATATATATATATATATATATATATATATATATATATATATATATATATATATATATATATATATATATATATATATATATATATATATAATTATGTTTGATTTCACATTAATCACTTTTTAAAAAAAGAGTCTACTAAGTCCTGGAGCACAGGTTTTATTCATGATCTTAACTCTGAAACTATTCACTAAGTCCTGGAGCACAGGTTTAATTTACGATCTTAACTCTAGCACACACAAATCAATACTGAGATCTAACTTCCTCACGACTCTAACTCGAACTTTCTCAATCCTCGCCAAAGACCAAATCAAGTAACCTAAATGCCTAATCTAAATTACTGAGGTCAGCTGGGAACATGCTGGCGCGATGTCTTCCATCCAGATGTCACGTTCGAGGTGTCCGGTTCCTACATCATTGATCGTTGATGCCTGGGAGTCTGCTGAGTCGCCTGTTCAGATGTTTACGCTGCACTTGTATGCTACGTTGTACTTGTAGTCTACTGGAGCGATGATCTGCAGCCTCGTGGGAACGATGATGATTATGATGATTAACGGCACATAACTCCCCCCTTCTTAGCTTGAACCGTCCCTGTTCAATTCAAAGTTGGGATGACCTCCGAGGCCTTCGATGATGCGATGGTACTTGTATTCGCATGAATATTTGAAGGTTTGATGATTATTTTTTTCCAGATCCTCTTAATCTGTGCCGTCAGGTACGTAGAAACTGCTATTAGTAGTACAATCCATACCAAATTTGTCCATGTTGTAACATTTTGAAGTTGATTTGTTGAGTGAATGTTGTCGATTCTTTTCCGATTTTCGATATGAAGTTCTTCTAAATACTGCGTATCCGTGAGAACTGTCTTTCATTTGTTGATTTTTACTGCTTGCAGAGGTAATATTTCAATAGCGTGTTCCACATTGAACTGAAGTTTTTCAAATGTCACATTATTGATTTTTATAGAGCAGTTGTTGTAGATAATAAGAAACGTACCAGTTATGTTCTTTGGCCCGTATCCACAGTTATTTTCCAATCTGATTGGATTGATCGCATTTTTTATAAGTATATTGTTCTTGTCGATGGTTGTGATTTCATTGACACGGCTGTATTTCTGGAAAGGGCAATAACTGGGGTTTCCTCTTAGTAGTGTGTGGATACACTTATTAGTTGTAACATTTGTAATTTTGTGTAAATCGCAGATAATATTATCCTCTATACGATTGCAGGTTTCGTTCATAATGAATGTTGATTTACTACCTAGTACAGCATACGATGCATTTAGAAGGACTATCTCGCCATTAATAGGGAGATTTTCAATGATTACTTGCTCATAATGTTCATCCAAAAAACGTGGAATTTTTATAACGAATACGATTGATGAGCCATTGTAGTATGCTGCTGCCTCCAAATATTCGTAGACTTGGTCGTCGCTGAGTAATACAATTCCTTGTGTTTCCAATTTTCTTCTGATGATTTCGAATTCCTCGGGGTGGATTATGTCCGTAGCGATTATTCCCATTTTGGCCAGCTGGATTGACTCAAATATGGTGTCCAGATGCTTTTGAATGATGTCGAGGTTGAAAATGATCCGTTGAATTTGTAGAACTTGTTCCCAAGTGACTTGTATGTTGAAATTAGTCCCTAACTGATTCGTTAGTCTAGCTAAATCTGTTGATTGCTTTTGAACTATTCTTGTCAAATTATTTAGTTTTTCTTGAAATTGATAATTTATTTTAACCTGTTTGTTGTTTTCTATTATAACGTTTTCATTAGACAGCTCTAGTTTTCTTATACAATCATTTATATTAATCAAATCATTATTATCTAAATTTCCAGTAACTGCTTTAATTATGCTGCCCAATACATTAATTGCTCTTTTCTGTTTTGATTCGTTCTTTTGCTTTGGAAGTAATCTTTTTAAAGTAGTTAAGGTCTGTTCATATTTTAGTTTTAAAATTTCAAACATTTCCTTCGAATTTTTATTAGAGCCTAACTTTATTATCAAGGAATTATATTGGTCTAACACTCTATCAAATATCCCTAGTTCAAGTGTCTGTAAAAGCAAATCATTTCCTGTTTTGATGTAGACTCTTCCATTTTTTATTGCTAGTACGCCAGGGTTGTTCTTCAGATCTAATATCTCTAGATGTGAGGATAATACGAGGAATATTGGGAGTAACAGTATCCAAAGGAACACCTTCATATCTGTGAACATAAGAAAAGAAAATTTAGAGAAATACTCTATATTATGGGCAAGTACCAGCAAAGCACTTGTTATTTTGAGTAATGTGCCAAATATCCTGTTTTTTTTTTTTTTTTCGAGCAGCTGTACTTTGCTAGGACTTTTAGACATGGTATTTGTTCTGTTATTCCGGTGTTTTTCTTTTTCTTTTCAATTTTGACTTGTGAATTTTCCTTTCGTCTTCATCAAGTATATTCACATCCATATTTTCAGCTATTTTTATTTCTTTATAACGTTCTTGGTGCTTTAAATTATTCCTTTTTCTTTCATACATTGTATCGCCTGGGGCAAGTCTTACATGACTTTCTCTGTTACGATTAATTTTTTTGATTTCTGAATTCTTTCTTGCTAATTCGCGTTCCTTAAATGTGTGGAACAATTTCTCCTTCAGTCGAATACGTTCGTCAAGATCATCAGGAAGAGTGTCACTGTTTCGGTAACCATAGAAAAGTTCTTTTGGGGTAATATTGGTTTGCGAATGTATGGAGTCGTTATAAATGGCAGTGGCTAAATTCATTCTTGCAGTTTCTGATAGATCTTTCGTTGATTCTTTATTTGACAGGATATTGTGTAATTCTCGGAGGGTTCGGTGAACGATTTCAACTATACCATTTGACGATGATTGTCCCAAGCTTGTATAATGGTATTCTATCTGATTTTCTTCAAAAAATTCGCGAGCTGATACTGATGTAAAGGCTGTTTCCGAGTCCATGACTATAAGATTAGGTTTTCCTACAAGAGCTATGAATTTTGCCAATGCTTGTAAAATGTGTATTGCATTCCGTGTATGGATCGGAATAACTAATGCATGTCTAGAAAATCTATCGCAAAAGGTGAGATAATTTTTCTTTCTGATTATAAAAATATCCATGTGGACAATTTCCAATGGTTTTGCAGGGGTCTGTGTCACGTTGTATTTCAGTTTGTATGGGTGCCGTTCATATTTACTTTTTTGGCATAATTTACATACGTTAATGAAACGAGTTACTTTTGATTTAACATTTGGAAAAAAGTATTTTGTTAAAATATGTTTGGTCGTCTCTAATATTCCTCTATGGTTACCGTTATGCTGTGCTGAGATAATTTGATCTTGTTCAATTTCCTCCGTAATGTCTTGCAACATTTTTTCTGTCCAAAATATTCTAAAGGTTTTTGCCCTAGCAAAATAGTTTTTATAGACTATTTGTAAATTGTTCAGTATATTTTGACTACAGTAAAGTCCATTGGCACAAGTAGGACTTGCAAAATTTTTCAAAATATTTATTAGGACTGCCGGACTAAAATGTGGTTTTTTAATAACAGTCCTATGGTAATTTCTGAATAATGTAGTCGATTCCCGACTATCTTCATTGGATTCTTCCAAAATAATTTGATTTTTAAATACGTTTAACGGTTTCTCTGTGCTAGGTATAAAGTCACCATCATCCGTATCAGCGGAGTGTTGAGTCATGCTACTTTCACTGGTGGCATGTATTTCAGCTGATGTTGAATTTTCTGACTCTATTCTCGATAGGGCATCTGCGTTCCTATTCAAAGTTCCTTTTTTATATGTTATATCAAATTTATATTCTTCTAATTCAAGTTTCATATTTAGAAGTTTGCGGTTCAAATCTTTCTTTTGCCTAAGCCATACCAAGGCTTTATGGTCAGTTCGCAATTGAAACTTTGTACCATAAATATAAGGTCGAAAATGTTTTACTGACCACACAATGGCAGCAAGCTCCTTTTCGGTTGCTGACCAATTGCATTCCGTGTCATTTAGTGTTCGCGATGCATACGCAATTGGATGTTCTTTTGAATCTTCAAATTTTTGCGAAAGAACAGCACCAAGTGCAAAATCGCTAGCGTCCGTTTCAAGGATAAACGGCTTATCAAAGTCTGGATATCGTAAAATAGGGTCAGATGTTAACAATTGTTTACAGTCATTGAAACAATCTTTGAACTCATCGTGATGAACAATTGTTGTTCCTTTCTTCAAGCACTTTGTCAAAGGTTTTGTGAGTTTTGCAAAGTCTTTTATGAATTTTCTATAATACCCAAGGAGTCCTAGAAATCCCTTGATTTGCTTTGTTGTTTTTGGTAAGGGCCATGACAAAATTTTTTCGATTTTATTGGGATTGGGTTTGATTCCATTTTCTGTAACAATGTGACCGAGAAATTCGCATTGTTTTTGTAAAAATTCGCATTTATCCAGCTGAATTTTCAAATTAGCTTCAATCAATCTTTTCAAAACTTTATTAAGGTTATCCAGGTGTTGTTGTAAGGAATTTCCAAAAATAATTATATCATCAAGATAGACAAGGCAGCATTTTCCGATGAGGTCCCCTAATATACAGTTCATTGCGCGTTGAAATGTAGCTGGTGCGTTTTTTAATCCGAAGGGCATTCGAATGAATTCAAAATGACCCTTTTCGGTACTAAAAGTTGTCTTTGATCTATCCTTAGGATCCACTTCTATTTGGTGGAAGCCTGATTTAAGATCCAGTGTGGTGAAGTAAACACTTCTTCCTAACTTATCCAGAATTTCTTCCATATTAGGAATTGGAAATTTGTCATCGATAGTCTTTTCGTTTAATTTACGATAATCGACCACAATTCGCCACTTTTTCCTTCCACTAGCATCGTCCTTTTTTGGAACTATCCAAATAGGCGATGTCCAGGGTGAAATTGAATTTTGAATAATTCCATCTGCGAGCATTTCGTTTATTTGTTTTTCTACCTCAGGTTTGTGAATGTGAGGGTACCGGTATGTTTTCGTATGAATAGGAATATTATCTACAGTTCGAATTCGGTGCTTTGTTGACGCGGTGCACGAGAGTTTTTCCTCAGCTTTTTGAATAATGTGTATGTTTTTCTTTAAGATTTTAACTAATGCTGATTTTTCTTCGTAATTAAGATGCCCTATTCGAATCAGTTTCTCCAATTCCTCATATTGTGATGAGTTTTCGGCTTGAAAATTGGATTGATTTGAATTTATTTCTCTTAGTTCATCTATTTTTTTTATATTTATCGGTTCTACCCAATTAAATGCAATGTCTTTTCCACGGTTCGTCGCCAATGATAAAATAAATCCATTTTTGGCGGAATAAACACCTGGAGGTATTGAAATATCTTTGAGTTTTAGTGTTTTGTCCAAGAAAACGTCCCCATTTTGTTCGCAGACCGGAATTTTTATGAATTTTGCAGAATTCTCATTTATCACTACATCAGGAGGTCCCATTTTTCTGATTTCCAATTTAACTGATTTTTTTGGAAATATTAGAACATTTTTCCCTATATCTAAAACAGCGTGCAATTGTGACAAGGTCTCGTAGCCCAATATGCCATCAAAAAAGCTATGAAATTTGAATAAATAAAAAGGAACATCTTTTTTTATACCAAAAATTTGCGTGACAAATTTTTGTGAGGATTCATGTTTACCACTGCTATTTGAAATCTTTATTGTTTTACATGATATTCTTTTCGAATCTGGAACTAGATGTGGTGAAATAAATTTTTTATTAGAACCGCTATCGATCAGAATTTTTGCTTTAATGCCTGATGGAAAGTTTATAACTGTATATGGTAGTCCATTTTTTGAATTCACCTCAGAGTTTCTTTGGAACCTACAATTTGAAAATTTACTTCTTCATAATCATCCGATTCATTTTCGCTAACGTCTGTGTTATTTTCAATTTCCTTTTCCTCTTCTGCATCATGGTTGTTAATTCTCGACCCAAGCGAAGGGTCAATTTCCATTGGAGTTACTTTACGTCTATCGGAGGGTGGTTTAGATTTTCCTTCATAATGTGTTTGATTTTCCGTTCTTGTGAATTGTTTATTAAATGTTTGTCTATTTTTGTTCTGTGTTTGTTCGTAAGCCTGAGTTTGTTTTTTGGTATGTTCCGCATTTTGGAATTTGCACAAAAATGCATAAGCACTTTCCAAGTCGTCTGGTTTAGAGTCTTGGGCATATCCAAAATATTGCTTATTCAAGCCGTTGATAAACGCTGCCAAGCACTCTTGGTCTAAAAAGTCGTTTATTGCCTCCCAATGGTTGCTATATAGTTGTCTCTGCTTAGCCAGAGATTTCATGTTTTGCACTATTTCTTTCGTGCGTTTGTAGTACATGTGGAGAGAATCCTCCATTTTTAGTGACCACAATTGGGTCTGATATGTTGCCATATCATTTTTGTCGCCATAGATTGCACGTAATATTTCTGCAACCTCGACAAAAGTTGTAGGGTTCCCGTTTACACAAATAGTATCTCGGGCTTTCCCTTCAATTTTGTTTATTATTGTTTGCTCGTAGATGCTAAAAACATCTACAGCCACTCTCTCTCTAAACAGATTGAGAGTTCTTTCTGCTGTTGACAGCCAAGCACTTAATTGCTTTTTATTCCCATCGTATATGGGGACTGTCTTGATTGGGTCCGGAATACGAAAGATATCCGGTTGCCTTGCAGGTGCTGCAACGACAGCATTTCCTGCATGATTATTTTGATGCTGCAGCTGTTGCTGGTCAGCTCGCAGCTGTGCATTTTCGAACTGGAGCGCATTTACACGCTGCTCTAGCCCGTTAAGTGTGTTATACATAGCTTGCAGGTCAAATCCGTCAGCCATGGTTAATTTTTTGTTAAATTTTAAGGCTTTAACTTTTGGAAACGGCCTTAATTGAGGCATACAATTGAATAATAAGGAAATAAAATTCGCTTACCGAATCTGTTTGTTCTCCCAATCTTGAATGGCTGAAGCCAACCGCACAGAAGAAACGTTGTTGAAGTCGGACGTCACAAATCACCTACGGAGCGAGGGATGGCTGCAAATTCTCGATGAATCTTTCACCGGGCGTCTGATGCTACAGGATCGAGCACAATCGCACTAACACTTGGCACAGTGGTTCTTCAGTAAAAGCACGTAATTTCAGTGCTACGGATTGAGTCACTAATTTCACTTGCCCTTATTTTTCCGCTGTTTAAGTGCACTCACGTTTGTTTCAACAAAGTTTTTCTTCGCGTAGAAAGGGCCTAAACGACTGCGCCACTTATGTTTGATTTCACATTATTCACTTTTTAAAAAAAGAGTCTACTAAGTCCTGGAGCACAGGTTTTAAAAAAGGAAAAAACATCAAAAAAACAAAGGGCTCGACGAGACGGGGGGGGCAAGGAAGAGAAAAATATTCATGATCTTAACTCTGAAACTATTCACTAAGTCCTGGAGCACAGGTTTAATTTACGATCTTAACTCTAGCACACACAAATCAATACTGAGATCTAACCCCCACGCGACTAAAACGAACACTCTCCACCCCCGGCAAAAAACAAAAAAAATAAACTAACCTACTTATCTTAATTACTGTGGGGGGGGGGGGGAGGTGGCGGGGGGGTGTTCCCCCCGCCGGTGTCGTGGTGGTGGGGGGGTGCTTCTTCTTTTTTGGTTGGTGGGTGGGGGGTCGGTGGGGTGGCGGGTTGTCTGGTTTTTCGGTGTGTGTGTGTTTGCTTGTTGTCTTGTGGTGCTGGGGGGCGGGGGTGCGGGGGCGCGGGGGGGATGATGTTTTTTTTGTGTATATAAACGTAAAAATATATATATATATATATATATATATATATATATATATATATATATATATATATATATATATATATATATATATATATATATATATATATATATATATTTTTTAAAAAATATATATATATATATATATATATATATATATATATATATATATATATATATATATATATATATATATATATATATATATATATATATATATATATATATATATATATATATATATATATATATATATATATATATACAGGGTGTTCGGTTCCTTAGTGCAAATATTTTAAGGGGCGATAGAAGATCATATTTGAAGAAAAAAATTGTTCTACGCATATGATCAAATCTCAAAAACCACGGAGTTATTAAACTTTTTCTGTTTTGGTCTATGCTTGCCAAAAATTGGCTCTAACTCTAAAACTATGCCATCAAACACAAAACTGTTACCTTCATCGAATAGTTTGGTAAATTTCCTACTTAATAGCGTCCTTTTTACTTTCAGTAAGTTGCATTTAGACACATTTCAGGGATAAACGAATCTAAAACTTTTGTTTTTCTACGGATTTTCCCTTATTATTTCAAAAAATACGTAATAAAGTTTATTGTTTTGTCTAACCAAAAGATGCCTCTTAAACCGTTCTACAACTCTCTTTTTGACATCAGCTCTTGTTTAGTTTTGTCGCAAATTTGTACTAAACACATCTGGTTGGGTCGTTAATCGACGGTTGCGTAAAACACGAATTCAACCCACCGTGCGTTGCTGTTGACGTCTGTTTGCAGCGCGCATAGCACACTTGATCGCCACGTGGAGTGACGGTATGAAAAGTGTGACAAAAAAAAAAACAATGCTGCGGACGGTTCAATTGAACGCATGATGAAAATTGAAAATGTCCTTTTTTTCTCGATACCATTGTACATTGAACTTGTTCATTGAACTAATTAGGTATTTTCCAATGATTATTCAAATTAAAACACTGATCTTCGTTTCTTTCATAAATTCATTTCAATAGTTGCTCAATGTGTCCTCCATTTTCTTGGATGCAGTACATGATCCTCCTTCCGGTCTCTTCCACAAGGTTAATATTATTCATTTTCTCTTGTATCTTTCGGGCAGCAATAAAAATTCGGTCAATTAGCTGTTCGCAAGTATTGATTGTCACCGAATACACCTCTTCCTTCATGCACCTTCATAAAAAGAAGTCCATGGGAGTCAAATCCGGACTCCTTGGGGGCCAAGGAATCGGCCCATTCCGTCCAATCCACGGTTCCCGATAGTTGGCGTTCAGAAAATGTCTTACCGCATTTGTGGAATGAGGTGGGGCTCCGTCCTGTTGAAACACCAAGCGCCGTCTCACAGCAAGTGGGACATCCTCCAGCAAGATTGGAAGCTCGTTCTCTAAAAATTCCAAATACTTCACACTGTTTAGCGAACCTTCGATAATGTACGGCCCGATGAGCTGTCGGTCAATTATACCGGCCCATACATTAACGGAAAACCGGTACTGTGTTCTTGTTTCTTTGACCACTCTTGGGTTTTCAATTGCCCACGTGTGGTCATTGTGGGTATTGAAGTATCCTGCACGGGTAAAGGTGCACTCGTCCGTCCAAAGGATGCTTTTCGAGAAAAATGCATCCTCATCCCTTTTCGCTGTCATAATCCTGCTGAACTCAAGCCGGAGTGGTTTATCTCTTTCCAGAAGCTCCTGAACTTGCAGCGTATGAAACGGATGCATATTCTCTTTGTTTAAAACGTTCCATACGGTCCAGTGAGAGACCGGTAACTGAGCTGCAACTCGCCTTGTACTGGTTTTGGGATCGTTTCTCACAGTTCTTAAAATTCTCTCCTCCATGGCCGGCGTCAGCGACCGGCGGGGCTGGTCGGCTTGAGTTGCAGTCCAAAATAACGTTCCATTCCGGAACCGGCGGTGTGTAGACGTGAAGGTTCCTGTCTCAACGTAATGTTTACAAACTAAACATCTTACATACTTGTATTATTTTTACATACTTGCGTTTGGCAGTCGACGGTTGGGAAATCTGCGTCCATATTCTTGTTGGGCTGTCGTTGCCACACAGTTGGCAAAACCGTAACAGAGATGAATATCCGCCAGCTCTTCTGGAGAATACATGTTTGTTTTCTGCCAGCTGTAAGTTTCTGTTTAGATTTTTCTTCTTTCATACCGTCACTCCACGTGGCGATCAAGTGTGCTATGCGCGCTGCAAACAGACGTCAACAGCAACGCACGGTGGGTTGAATTCGTGTTTTACGCAACCGTCGATTAACGACCCAACCAGATGTGTTTAGTACAAATTTGCGACAAAACTAAACAAGATAGAAAGTTGGTGTCAAAAAGAGAGTTGTAGAGCGGTTTGAGAGGCATCTTTTGGTTAGACAAAACAATAAACTTTATTACGTATTTTTTGAAATAATAAGGGAAAATCCGTAGAAAAACAAAAGTTTTAGATTCGTTTATCCCTGAAATGTGTCTAAATGCAACTTACAGAAAGTAAAAAGGACGCTATTAAGTTGGAAATTTACCAAACTATCCGATGAAGGTAACAGTTTTGTGTTTGATGGCATAGTTTTAGAGTTAGAGCAAATTTATGGCAAGCATAGACCAAAACAGAAAAAGTTTAATAACTCAGTGATTTTTGAGATTTGATCATATGCGTAGAACAATTTTTTTCTTCAAATATGATCTTCTATCGCCCCTTAAAATATTTGCACTAAGGAACCGAACACCCTGTATATATATACAGCAATTCCATGAAAAAAAGTTATACGATCTCTCAGAATTTTATAATATTCGGTAGGATTGTTCAACATCGAAAAATATTAGACCCGTATTTTTTTATTTCGTTATTAGACTGGACCTTTCTGCGTTAGACTGGTCCAAAAAATCGTGATTTTTCAAAATCTTCAATTTTCAAAAATTTATAACTCCTAAACCGTTTAACCGATTTTAGTCATTTTTGGCCATTGTATTGGTATTTTTTTGAATTTCCAAGCAAAAATACGAAACCTTTGAATATATCAATTTTTGTATGAAAAAAATACAAAACAAATAGTTTTTCTTGAATTTGACTGCGAGGGGCCTCAACGACTCCTTGTTTTAGTATTTTTAAATGAAAGAGCATTCAATTTTACATAACATATCAAAAAATTGGAGATGTTCTGCGTGTCGTTTTGGAGATACAATTTTTTAAATAATAAATCATTACTCTTCATTTTATACATCACCCGCCTGTAGAAACGATGAAGATGCATGGTAGATTACCATGCGTCTCCATCCAATCAAACCTATGACTAATGAAATCTATGAGTTACTTACAAACTTAGTATAACATTCGAATCAGTCTTTAAGGCTTTCCGTTAACCACACAGACCAATTGCTATTTTTTGACGATTACCTTTTCAAATAAATAAGGCTTTAAAATTTCAAATATTTTTGCTTAGTGTAAGTTCCAAGAAAAAAACACTTTAAAGCCGCGCGACATGATGAACATGTTAAAAAATAAGAAAAACACTTTTATACATTTATTTTTATTTATTAAGTTTTTTCATAACAATTTTATACATTTTTCTTCCGTTGAAAATGAATTTTGTTTCACAATAATATACTCTTCGTTTTGAGGCTTAAAACTATGGAATGACTGAGTCCCTGAAATTTGCTTCACACGTGTGTAACGATTTTTTAATTTTCTTTCCATTTTATTATAGTCGGATTCCGAAAAAAATTGATAGTGTATTTTCGAGTCTGGCTTAGAAATAGCCCATGAATAAAGTTCTTCGGCCGTTGTTATGTGATGATCTTGCAAACTGGCTTTCGCAGCATTTTCGTTTCAATACGCCTCCCAAAGCATCACAAGGGCCCTTTCCATGACAAGTAGCGAAAAAATTCCACTCGGCATCTATGCCAAAATCTTTTTGCATGTTGCACAAATTAAAAGCGGTCATTTTATTTTTGTATTGGCTTCCAGATCCATCTGAGAAGAAATAAATTTTCTCTAAACCTGATAACTTACTTTTTATGAACGCTATGCATTGAGTCAAAAAAAGACGCACTGCGACATGATTATGTTTAGTGAAATCAGCAATTGCAATAAAACTGGTAAACTTCAAATCATTTGATTCTTCATCTTTAAAATAAATAGCACAAGGGTGAATAGTACATTGAGCGTTTGCCCAATGAAAGCCTTGAACTGCATCCTGCACAACGAATGAATAATTCTCCGAAAAATCACAGATTATGATACACTCAGTAGCTTTTAAATTGTTTTTCACGTGTTTTAAATAGTTTGCCTGTCGCTCAGCTGTAAAGTTATGTGGCAATAAATTGAGTAATTTTTCTAAAAAAGTATCAATAAATTCTTGTGTGTCCATTTCAACTAAGTCCAAACTGCATCTTTCTGCTTGACGCCATTGTTTAAATTGTAATGATTCAACGTGACCGTTATTAAGAATGGTCATAAGTTCTACCGCCAAAATTTGCATTCCCGGACAATTTTCGCAACATTGCTGCCAGCAATGCTCATTTGGATTTTGACAAATTATTTTTGAAAACATATCATGGTAGGACTGAACACCATCTGGAAGTAATTGTTTACTTTGGAGTGTTTTAAAAATCAATTTAACGTTTTGGTGGTAAATGCAAACGCACACCGTATGCGTGCCACTTGTTCCTGCCAAAATGCAGTGTTTTGGACGGTTACTGGCGAACATCGAAAATCCAATCTTAATATCAGGATGAGTATTTTTAAATATGGAGTACGCCTCTTGCAAATTGCATAAAACTAACCTTCTTTGTATGTAGATCCTACCTTCTTCATTGTTGGATATCAAATAATCCCTTTTTCCCGGGCACACACGACTTATATCGTCGCTATTATAAAAATTACGAACACGCATTAGCGTTTCCTCTCCTAACGAAGCTCTACTAATCCTCTTTTTAGGCACTGACATTATTCCCTCCTGTTGTTGTAATACTTTCACTTGGTTGGCCATATATTGGGAAACATCAAACTCTTGCATAATCCTATATGTAGACCAACTTTTGGGCAGTGTGGTTAAAATCCTATACCGCTCATTGCTATCTTTTGTTTCCTTAAATTTATCCTTAAGCTGTGTTAGCATTTCATTATCGTCAGACAAAAACGTGTTATTGGTGGTACCGATCGATTCATAGCTGGTTGTTTCCAATGAGCCTGTAAATAAATATAACAAATTATTGATTAAAAATTGATTGATTGGAAATCATGCAAATAATTTCTATTTTATTATTTACTTTGGTAGGGAAAAGGAACAATGCCGGACGGTCCTGCAAGGGCAATTGTTTCGTGACTGGTTGCTTCGCACGATTCTAAAAGAATGTAAAAATAAAAATGTTCCAGTAACAATTGCAAGAGAAGAATTCAAATTAAAACAGAATTATATGAACTTTTATATAACATACCTGTAGTGCCTATACTGGATGGTCCTGTAATGGGTTCTTCGGTCATGGTATCAATGTGCTTATACAATTTCTTGTAGCAACTTTGACAAATGAAAGAGCTACTCTCATCAATTTTAACCTTTTTTTCCACAGCATGGTCGTACAATTTTGCGTTGATTTTTCTGGAACACGAACTCAACACCCAAACACTACAAATTGAACACTTACGTTTCATTTTATGATATTCTTTGATATAACTGTTCTGATATGATACTTTGTTTTCAACTGGTAACTTTTAAAATTCCGGGGTTTGGGTTGTGGCCACGACCAGGGAAGTGAACTGCAGCCTAGACTACAATAGGTATTGATATTTTTTTTTTTTTTTTTTTTTTTTTTTAACTCTTTATTTGTTCCAAATTTATTCATATTTACATTTCATGTTAATCTAGGTGCTCCAGCTACTACCGTAACGTATCAACCTTAATTGTTAAAATATGTATCTAATTTTGTTTACATTTTCATGCCTTAGCAGTTCAGTATTTTAAACAGGTTTTTATTCCTGCATGTCAGTATAACAATAATAATCTTAAAACTAAAAACAAACTAACATTAATCTTAACTAAGCATAAGGGAATTAATCATTGCAATAGAAGATTGCAACGATTTTTGTCTGAAATTACAGATATAAGCCACATGGATAGGTCTATTCTATAGCTTCTAATGGTGTTTCCTTAAGCGGGACCCTCCGCGTCCTATCTCGAATATACATGCTTGTCATCATCGGTCTGATACCCGATCATAACATTCACCTCCTTCGAAAATAGTGCAATTGTATTCAGTTATTAGAAAATTAGTAAACCAGATATTTTGATTATTCATTCCATACAACAAATGGATGAACTACAACACAAATTACCGAAAAATGAAAAGTGTACTTTTAAGTCTTTTCCTTCGATTGAAGGTAATAAGTCTAAGAGTGAATTGCATACCTCGGCTGTATCACACTTATGTCAGTTCCTTTATATAAACATTCTACAACGTGGCAGTTAAAAAATGACTAGAATTTCTGATACTTTCACTATTGGTCAAACTCTTAATCTAACATGCATGTTTACAGCACGAGAAGGATCCCTTTAATTCAAGAGACTATTTAAGCAAAGCTAACCGATATAGAGAAGAATTGTTCTATGACCTCAAGGCTACTCCCTAAGCGGACCCTCCACGTCCTACTCTTTTCATAAAACCTTAGCCTTTAATTCTTTGTCAGCATCTCTCCTAATTAACACTTTTCGATGACCTTTGTTCAGTTCGAGAGGTCTGATCCCTAGCTTAATAATATGTTGTTAGAGTTAGTGCTTTGATCACGGCTGCCGTATACTTATTATTCAGGACTTATTATTAGTTGCTCAATATCATGATCAAAACACTCACCCTTTTCACCAACAATGAAGCAAACAATAAGATTATTAATGATACCAACTGTATTTTGATGTTTAATGAATGACAATTAGAGAATAAGCAACAATGAAAAAAAAAACTGTCAAGCAAATGAAAAGGGAACTTTTTGTCGTTTCCCTAAATTATTTGATATCAGGTATATGTAGATTGTTCCTACTGGCTTCGTCTAAGAGTGAATTGCGGTTAAACCCACCAGTATCGCACCTGTTTCAGAGCCTTCAAATAAACGTACTAAAGGGTGTCCACGATGAAATTGCCACACACAAAATTGATTCGCAAAATTCGAGTTTTCATCCGATTGCCATCAAATTTTCAGGGATTGAGAAATAACTATTAAACTTCATTTTACCATTTTATTCGTATTTTATTTACAGTCCATACGCAAATGCCCGCACCTTAGCCTTAACCCCGGCCATAAGATTCTGCACAACCTGTGAACCAACCGTGTTTTGCATGTAAACCCATACTTCTTCAGTTCCTCGACTGTCTTCACTACCTTAGGTCGTTTAAGCATGTGCTGCTTCATAATCGCCTAGTATTTCTCGATGGGGCGGAGCTCCGAGCGTTGGGAGGGTTGAA
>JAHHFK020000574.1:0-100152 GCA_024533555.2 Aedes koreicus
CCCGCCTGGGGTCATCGGCTTGTCCCCCTCCTAGCACTGGCATCTGCCTCCGTGCTGGTTATGGCTGTTGTTGTCGTTGGAGCCCTGCCGCTCGGGCCCCCTTCGGCGCTTGAGACAACACGCGAGCTGGTCGACGCGCCTTTCGCGCTGGGCTTAGCGCCGGGGCCTCTCTCTTTGCGAGAAGCCGAAGCTGGTCGCGAGGATGGACCCTCTGACCCCGCCGCCACGTTCGCATAGGTTCGTTTCCCCTTTGGGGCTTCCGACACGATGCGCTTCTTAGAAGCGCCGGGTGCCGTCTCGCCCGGGGACTGCCTAGCCCGCTTGGAGGTCCCCGCCCCCATGGATAGGGTGGACTCTCCGACGGAGACGGATGATTCCGTCTGCGTCTGCTTCGAGGCAATGTCCCTCGCCCTTTCGGTGGCCGCTAGCCGTGCCAACTCTTTGGCACTTTGCTCGGCTAGCAGTTTGGCCTCCAGCTCCTCCCTCTCCTTGCATGCAGCCTGCACTGTCATGCGTAGCCTAAGAAGGCTCAACTGAAGGTCTTTCGCAATGTTGTTGCGCGACGACGTAAAGTCGATGATCGCATCCAACTGCTCCGAGACCTCCATCACCTTAGGAAGGGTTTCCCGCATCCTATCCATGGCCCGGATGAGTCCTGGCCCATCCATGGCCACGCCTAGCTTGGTGCCACCTGCCTCCGATGCCGTAGCACTACCGCAGGTGTCGCTCACGCCCGATCCCACCGTTTTACGCGGTGGGGACCTCGCTAGGCCGCCTTTAGCGAACGGATTCGCTCTCTCTTGTGTCTTTTTTGTTTCCTCCATGTTGTTGGGTCCCCCTCCAGCCGCTATCCAAGCCCACGTGGAGTAGTCGCTATTGTGATCCCATGGTTATCTATGCAAGCAGGGAGGCCATGCGAGGGTTGACACGGCCCTTCATGGGGAACCGTGTTCAGAGCCGGATCAGCGCAAGACAGGTATAGGTCATCTGAGCCTACTCCCGCCCGACTGGCGAGGTCGGGCGGTGGAGAATGGAACGTACTGGAGGCCTGCCAGGGTTTTAATGGGACGGAGACGACCTGTGCCGCGGGAACCTCGCCATTTCCTACTCGGTGTCACCCGGCAGTACTGAGGGAGACGACACAGGCGCCAGCCCGAATACAACGGTACCACTCGTGAATCTTTTCGCAGCCAGTTGCCATAATTGGGGTTTTACTGGCATCCACCCCAATGCGTCGTATGACGCTCCCTCCGTAGTTCGTTTAGCCGTTAAGGGAGCTTAACGTTTCCAAGGTGCACCGCGGGGAGGCGAACTACATTCACACCTCCGTGTGTGTGTGTGTGTGTGTGTGTGTGTGTGTGTGTGTGTGTGTGTGTGTGTGTGTGTGTGTGTGTGTGTGTGTTTTCTGACCGGCAGTGCTTTTATGGAAGCAATTTGTCTGCACCTATTTTTGACATTATGCCAATTATCACAATTTGATTATCCGAAGATGTTGTGAATTTTTAATGCTGATCACACATTATTAGTTGGCACTGCCCTTAATCATCTAGTGGCACTTTTTTCTTTTTTTTTGTGCTTTTTCTGATTTACTAAGTTCAGGTAAATATTTTATTCATTAAGCTATCTATAGGTGCAAACACTTTTAACCCTGGAGATAAAAGGTGATAGCTCTATTGTAGTTCCAACGACCCATTTCGAGAATGCCTGTTTCTACACGTACATTCTGAGGTCGCTATCATATGCAATAAGCATATAAACGGATATATAGGATGCAATCACACTTTCAGAATCAAAATTCAGTTTTTTTATTCAGGCGCGTATTTAGTTATGGTTTTATGTATATAATAAGTAAAACTGTAACATTCTTACCAATCTTCGTTGTTTCTTTCCTTTTCTGTTTACTTTCCTTCTTGTGCAAGTCCTTATCGTTCTCGTCCTGGTTTTGTATGCTCTTGATAACCATTCTGCCTCCGGATGAATAGAAACAACAATATTTATCGTTGGTTCAAAAATAAAATTAGTATAGTTTGAATGAATAAAAATTATGGGTAAGCCGTGAGTCAACAATAATATTTGTTGGAGCTATACAGAACAATACATTTCTCAGCGTGTAGATGTACCATTTATGGAAAATTGCGCTAATGGATGATGCAAATCGTCATAAGATACATTTCGTTTAGTAGATCATATTTAAATAGTACGTCTCCATTTATCAAAGCTTTAGAATTTGGTTTGAAATAAAAAGATAGACATAATTCATTTTCCCTAAAATTTCAGATTTCTTGCACCACTTGGCCTAAAAAGTGTTTCTATTATCGCCACTCGCATAAGAAACACATGCGATTGACCATCAAAGGAATTAAAATTTAAAATTCCAGTTCCAGTTATGGCAAACGTGATTAAAAATACAAAAACAAAGTTTTGGCTCAGTTTCGATATTTTTCCTTCAAAATATGCATTGAAAGCTTTCATTTGACGTATTGAAAGTGGGGTTTTCCCAGAATTTTTAAACATAGTTCTTAACTAGTATTCACTTTTGATTTTTTTTCAAATTGGTTATTTTGTAACGTAACGATTTTTAAACCCCCTCTCCCCCATATGTCACAATAAGTAACGGTTGCTCAACCCCCCTCCCTCCCCTTCATGCATTACGTAATTTGTGCACAAAGCCTAATGAGAAAATTTTGCTAAAAAGTGGGAAAATGCTTCCAGAATGGTGACTGAGGACACTGGGGGTTACGCGCATTGTCACATTTCTACCGAAATGATGTAGAAACTTACAATTGCTCAGCAAAACTTACAGCTTGGTTTGTAAACGAGTTTTTGTTGATTTTCATTCTTGCTTTTTACATTTTGGATAATTAATGAGATAAATTAATATTCTAATGGTTATTTTTTTAATTCTTCGAGCGTGGAGTATGACTGTCTACTCTTGGTGCCTCATGGCGATGAGCGAAACATCTCCTTCTACATCAGAATCGTTACTCCACGCTCGGAGAATACAAAAATAACAATTAGAGTATGTAAACCCATTAATGGTGGTAACCATTAATTCATACTGGTGGCGACCAGTATCACAACGCTTTACGGTCTTTCTCTCCGAGGTCTCTACGTTAGAGATGACGGGAAAAAAAACTGAGTAATTATCAGTCGTT
This sequence comes from Aedes koreicus, assembly GCA_024533555.2. Classification (NCBI taxonomy): domain Eukaryota; kingdom Metazoa; phylum Arthropoda; class Insecta; order Diptera; family Culicidae; genus Aedes; species Aedes koreicus. The sequence goes on from JAHHFK020000574.1 coordinate 3,156, forward strand.
GTGAACAAAAACAAACCCAAAAAGGAGAGAGTTTCCTCTTCCATGTACGCATCAAAACAGAGTGTGTACAAACTACCGCTAGAAACTATCACAAGCGATCAGTGGTACATGAGCGAGATCCAACGAGTTATTATTGCCAGTTGAGGTGGCAGATGTATCTGTGCCTCAACCTACCCCGCAGTGGGATGTTTGGCAATGATAACGTCTTGGTTCGAGTACTTTTTTACCCATGCCCTTTCGCTCAATTTTCAATAGTTCTATTCCATTTTCCAACCTACCGTACACTGACGGAACTTTCAACACTTTCTCTTCATATCTTTCATTCTAGCAAACATGACTGTCTACTCTTGGTGCCTCATGGCGATGAGCGAAACATATAATTTTAAATTTATTTTTACTTATGAAAAATATTTCTGCGTTTTAAACGAAAGCAAATATTTTTAAAACTTAAATCTTCTTTACTTTTCCTTTTGTTTTGTACATTTTGTTAAAATTAAGTTATTGGGGAAAATTAAATTTTCAAATGGTGGGCGAGGGTGGGGAGGGCCAGAAAAAAAAAAATATATATTTTGTAAGAAATATTTTTTATATAATTTTTAATAGTAAATACGGAAATTATTATTTTATTCGTTATTTTTTTGTGGTAGTTGCGGTAATTATTGTTCGGTTTGTGTTTTTTTTTTTTTTGTTTTGTTATGTTTTAAAAAAAATAGAATTATTTTGTTTTGGGGGGGGTGGGTTAAGGGGCAAGGTATAAAATATAAAAGTGAAATTTCTATTTTACAGAGCGAACTCAGCAAAAAAAGTACCGAAGATAATTTTGGAAACTTGGTGAGTACGGATATAACAAGTCCGAATAATAATATTTTGATTTAAATGAGTTATAAATTAACCCTTTGTTACGGTGATTTTTTTTCGGATTTAGAAATAAATAGAAATAATGTTATACTGCGAGTCATTCTTTGGCTAGACTTTGCTGTGCGCATACCTTAGTTCCCGAAACAATTACTCAATATTTTAGGTTGTTTTTACTACCGTAGGTATTCAAATTGAACTAATATGGTATTTGTGCCCAATTCAACGTGAAATTCCGGTTAAAATAAACTAGAATATGTTTGCGTTTACCAATCTTTTTTCTCAGTGTTGTACTAAATCGAGTTGATAATGTCAAAGATTTCGGTGTGATGCTGGATTATCAACTCACATTCAAAATGCACTATTCGGAAATAGAAGATCGATCAAATCGCCAACTTGGATTTATTTTCAAGATATCAAGTGAATTTGACGACCCTCTCTGTTTGCGATCCGTGTATTGCTCGTTAGTCAGATCTATTTTGGAGTTTGCTTCTGCCGTTCGGTCACCATATGATGCAGTGTGGATTTCACGAATCGATTCAGTTCAGCGTAAATTGGTAAGGTGTGCTCGGCGTACTCTACCGTGGTCTGATCCATCACGGCTTCCACCTTACGAGTGGATAGACGCAAGTTCAACCAAGCCACCTTCTACGCCAAGATTTTACGTTCCGAAGTAGACAGTCCTGCATTGCTCAGTCAGCTTATTATCTCAACGAGTACTGCGATCTAGAGAGCTATTGCGCCAACCACCGAGACGAACACAGTTCGGATCAAACAATCGTGTCGATTCGATGAGTCGAAGGTTCCAAGAAAACTATAGTCTGTTCGATTTCAACATCTCTTCTGACGTGTTTCGAAAGCGCCTACGGAATCGCCATGACTGATTGTTTCTGTTTTCTTTTTATTTCATTTCCCCTTTTTGGGCAGTGTGCAATACTTGTCTAGTTTAGTTTTATTCATTAAGAGCTTGCTGTCGGATGAATGCATACAATACATTTAAATACAAATACAAATCAATGATAGTCACATTGAGCATCTCAGATGTTTTCGAATTTACATTGAAGTACAGAGAACATTTTGAAAAAATTTTATGGAATAGATCTAAAATCGATTGAGCAAGTGTCAACCTGGTATGGCAGTCTAGTTTGCTAAATCATGCATAGCAACTGATTCTATAACAGACGTTTATTAAGTCCATTGACCAATCGCCAGACAACAGTTTCGAACATGATAATCCATAGGGATTAACATCTCATAGAACGATGTTGAATTGGCATATCTATGTCATATCTCTTGGTAAATTTTATTGCAACGAATATTTTTCTTTTCATTAATCATGGCGAGGTGTGCTATCACTGCATCGGTCGTTGTGCAAACAATAAAAACTAACCCTAGTGGTACATGATTCAGAAGTAGAAAACATTCAAGAGACAGTAACGTATTGTAACACACTCACCCCAAATAACAGTCGATACATTCAAAGCGCTGGCTGCTATCTAATCTTGCTGAACGTGGCGGCAGTGTGTTATCAGATAAGGATAGCCGCGGAACCCGATTATGGAGTGTGGAGTACCTACAAAATTCTGCATTTCGTTCGAAACTGCCAGTTTAGTTGGTAGGCGAGTTTCGACAGGATAAGTTCTCATCACTGTCCGTATTTTGGGGGACGGTTGGTTATGTGATAAGTGGAACATAATTCAAATAGCTGGATAAGGTTTGATTAATTATCAGTGTGAAGCGGAAGTTTTTCTCTTTCAAAAATGGCAAGGACAATCAGTGCAGGAGTGATAGTGCTTGTGCTGTGCATTTTGGGTACAACCAACGGTCAATTGGTTGGTGAGTAGTCGTTCGAGGAATGATATAATGGAAAATGGGTGCGGTTCAAACGAATGATACGATGCACCGGTGATTGAATGCCAAAAATAAGCCGGGCCATGTGATTGTCAATTGAACTGCGATGGCAGTATGCTTGTTTGAATTGCATGATGGATTGTATCTGTTCTTTCTTCAAATATCTGCAAATGCCGGTGAAAAAATCATTTAATGTATTTCAAGAAATCTTACATAAGTGTTTAGACTAAAGTTACAGTATTGCATCGATATCCGGACACTTTTTCCACAAATCCAAAGCGTTTTAGAAGTTGATTATCAGAATCTACCAGGCAGTTATCAGCACGTAAATTTCAATGTAGGCTTATGTCACCGAAACGACCTTATAATTAATTATAAATGAAACGTCCAGGTTTTAGACTGTCCGGATATTGATGCAGCACGTCGTTTTTAATCTCCATGTAAGGGCTAACAATTTAACTGCCGTTCTATATCCTATTCACTGTGTGGGATAAAGTTGAAGGTATAACGCATTCGATTAGATAAACTTACAACACATGGAACTGGAGTAAAATCGATTGTCGCCAGAGTCGCTAGTTTTGAACTGGAACGGCACTATATTTTCATTCCAGTTCAAAGCTGAAATCACACAATGATGCGCACTACTTCCGGTACAAGTGAAAACCGGAATAAGAACGATAATTTTCATCACATTGACAACAAGCCGATTTGACAGAAGTTTTTCCCTTTAGACCGAACGTTTCCCTAGCAGTCTCTGCTTCCTGCTCATTTTATTTTTCAAAAGGGGAGTAATCGACGATGTCAGTATCGTCATTATTCCGGATCTAAGTTGATTTGTTAGATTTATTTTTTATTCAATATGAAAGGTTAACCCTAATGAAAAAAAAAACGAGGTAGATTACAGTCCAAGCAATTTGAATCAAGTTTCGAAAAAGTCGGTTACAGAACAGGGCAAGTGCTGAATTAGATCCATCATGATAACGTTCAATTGCTGTTTAAATTTGTAGTGGCTTAATCAGTTCTCACGAAAACATAAAAGAATAAATAACTGCCGCGTCGAATCATCGTTACTGTACCGTTATTTATTTAAAGTAACGTTCACATACAAGATAAGATAAGAACTGTAGATAGCCGTTTTTTGTTTGACCCCACACCCAAGTATGCTGTTTCATGTTACCAATATACGCTTACATTACAGATAGGATATGCGCAAGCACCAAGTTTTCCGAACAATGCCTTCAGCTTCAGCGCGGTAATTCGGAAGTGGTATGCGTCACCGTTCAGGACAGGTATGACCTAAAAGGCACTTTTGAGCATTGCCAATACTGTGACTAATTTCCTATTATATCTTTGAAACAGTATCGAGTGCGCGCAACGGATCCGCAATGGTACCGCCGATATGGGAATTTTCAGCGCGGAAAGCACGCTGCAGTTGGCCACGCTCAACTGGGGTGGCATGACAGTTGTGAAGGAGCTCAGACACCAAGAGAGAACGCGCGAAACGGTTGACTTCCGTTCGGTGGTGGTGGTGTCCTCGCGCCATCAGGGAGGAGTCGATGGACTTCAAGATAAAAAGTTCTGCCATCCGGGATTGCATTACGGTCGACAGCAACGGTGGAGTGAATTTTTCTTGAAGCACTTTGAACGATTGGTTGTTCCTATGGAGTGTGACGGTCTGGGCAGTGCAGCGGAGATCGAAACTGCATCGTTGTCCAAATACTTCAGATCAGCCTGTCGGCCAGGCAAGTGGTCCAATGTTCCACAGGAGGATGCGGAATTGAGTGAGTATCGTTACTGTTCTGAACACTGGCTGCATGTTATATAGATTGCTATCGCTCATTTTAGCTAACACTTTTAGTTTCAAAATGATTATTTTATATTTGTAAGGTGTAAGAAACGTATGCCTGAGTTTAATTTTTCTTTCATTAGCATTTCAACTTAACGTCAATGATAATCTTTATTAACGTTGCCTTTGGTTTTTAAACTAGCTATCAAAGCTTAAGAGTGCTGTTTAGTGTGCTATTCTGCATAGGCTCGAGAAGCTTTCTAGCGCGGCAAACGAAACCTTCTGAGCAATGCCGCGCATCACGAGTTGACTATAAGCGGGCAGATACTTACCATATGTAGGTATGGGTTCACAGTGCATGCATGCTCGTACTCACGGTTTGGACAATTCGTCGAGGACTGGTTGATTGGATCAATTTCTGACTTTCTGACTCTCTCTCTCTCTCTCTCTCTCTCTCTCTCTCTCTCTCTCTCTCTCTCTCTCTCTCTCTCTCTCTCTCTCTCTCTCTCTCTCTCTCTCTCTCTCTCTCTCTCTCTCTCTCTCTCTCTCTCTCTCTCTCTCTCTCTCTCTCTCTCTCTCTCTCTCTCTCTCTCTCTCTCTCTCTCTCTCTCTCTCTCTCTCTCTCTCTCTTAACAACAAAACTAGTTCTTATCTATAGAGAGATTTGATCATTGCAATTGAAGATTGAAATGATTTTTATCTAAAATTATTAATTATTTTGTTGGGCATTACTTCTAGAGTCTCAACGTTCGAAATTCTATTTAATTCATTAGCACTGCACCAGGGAGCAGCTTCAAAATGATTTTCAAAACTTTGTTCTGAATCCTTTGAAGTGCTTTTTTCCTAGTAGCACAACAACTAGACCATATTGGCACAGCATAAATCATGGCCGGTCTAAAAATTTGTTTGAATATTAGAAGTTTGTTCTTCAAACAAAGTTTAGATTTTCTGTTTATAAGAGGATATAAGCATTGTATATATTTACTAGCTGAACCTAGTGCGTGCGCTGCTACGCTTGCAACTAATTGAAGGCAAATTTAATATAACTGGCATGTTTATGGTTTTTTTTCGGAATTAGTTTTTTTTTTCTTGAGTAAGCAGGGGTTCAAACTTCTATCAAAACATGCTTCTTATCCGAGAAATACACGTTTTGTGTTTAAGTAACCTGGATAATTCTCATTTTTGGTAGAAATTTGTGTTTCATTTGTATGGGAGCCCTCCCTTCCAGAAGGGGGTGGTTTCTCAAACCACCATACAATCATTGCCTTGAAAACCCCCCACATGCCAAATTTGGTTCCATTTGCTACCTAAATCAAATTCATCAGAAGTCCCGTTGGAATTTTGGTTTTGGTTTCTACCCGTTGCAACGGCAGCGTAGGTAGGTCCATTTACATGTTGAGCATTGTTAACAACACGGTTAGGTAAGAATGTAGGATTTGCAGATTGAACCCTGTTGGTGCCTGCCGGTATCGAAATTGTATTTGCTCCTCGTTGAGCGTTTGAAGTAACAGTTACGGATGGTAAAACCTGTTCGCTCTGTCTACCGACGGTTTGGTAGGAATTTGTTCTTCGCTGATCTGTTACCAGCAGCAGAATGGGTAGTAGCTGGTCGGGTAACGTGTATCGTTACCTACCTGTCGTTTAGCGCGCGACTGCAATATTGATTTGCTAGTCTTGCACTCCCAAAAATTTGATTTATGGTTTTCACCACAATTTGAGAATTTAATTTTTTTTTTGATCTTCCTTCACGCAGAGTCGTCCTTAGTGTGCGAGGAATCACCACAATTCATGCATTTACCAATCATATGGCAATGGTTTGTTCCGTGACCTCATCCCTGGCACTTACGGCATTGGGTAAGACTTTGAAAATTTGCTCCAGTCTTCCTGAAATGTTCCCAGAATCGCCAGGCCGGGATTTCATTTTCATTTTAATTACATGGACTGGGCTAATTCCAAGTAATTTTATCAACTCGTTTTTGATTTCTTCCAGAGATTCACCACTGGGCAGACCATTCAAGACAACATTGAAAAGACGCTCAGCTTTGGTGTCGTATGTGAAAAAAATGTGGTTCTTCTGAGTAAGATACTCAAGAAGACGTTTGAATCCGTCCAAGGTTTCTGCAAGCAAACGGCATTCACCTCGTCTGGAAATTTGAAGGGATTATTTCACACCTTCAACAAATGTTAAGATTTCTTTGCGAAAAGCATGGAAATCCGAATTTTGTCACCATAATAGGGGGAACTTTTTTTCTTTCTCAATCAAGAAAGTTTATTCAAATTTTGGTTAGATGATGGATCACTCTCTTCATCTGTGAGCATATCAAATTGATTACTCACATTAATTTGATTTGAAGGCCAATCAATAGATTGTCCTATGCGTTTACGTTTATTTGCCATAGTGGCAGAAGAAATTGCTCCAAATCGACGTCCAAGCATATAACTATTAGAATCCGAAGGATCGAAGAGGAATTTTCCAATGCGATGTCCAAGCCGGGTTACCCGAAGGGCCTAAACAAGGATCGAAAAGGAATAAGAGGAAATCTACAAATTGTAGGTATTATTTAGCACTGAAAAGTGCTGTTTAAAATTTATTGTAGCGGTAGGTAGCAATAGCACTTCCTTCAGCAAATAGAAAATAGAACCACACGGCATGAGAGCACAATGCAGGATTCTCTCTCGCTCTATCTCTACTGCACTGTACTGTACTGTTACTTTCACATACAATAAGCCTCGCATGCTAAAATTACCGATATCATTTGGATAAGGGTAATGCAACACACTTCCAGATTTGGAAATATTGAATTTGAAAACCAGGCACGTATTTCGTATAATTTAAAAATAGGCTTTTGAAATATATTTAACTAAATTCAAAACGGATAATTGCTAAACCGCCCGTTAGATATGCAACCAGCATTACAAAACTCTACTAACTCACTCTCGAAGAAGCGGAATAACACTCTGCCTTTATCTTATGATACGGAAGTTCTTTCGAAAACCGTCCGGGAATGCACAGATTTTGCCACCAGTGAGCAAAGCCCGTTCAGAATCACTTTGGTACACGTTAGATATAAATTCCGGCAGAAAACACGAAAATTCATCAATTTTCATGAACAAACAAAGAAAGAAAAAGTCTTCTTCGCTCAAAACCACAGCCTACTTTCAACAGTCGATGAGTTTTCTCGCCCAAAAATCATTGCTTCGGTTTTGGGCGTGGGTAATTGTAATTGTTGTTGTGTTTACAATAAATGAATAATAATTGCAATAACTCGTCGTTTGAGTGATTGTTATGAATTTTAAGACGAAATGAGTTTTTGGCGTTGTTTGTTTGAGTGTGTGAATATGCGTATAAATCTCAAGCATGGGATTTGGTTGACTTATTCATACATCGATTAATTAACGCAATTCCATGAATCAGGTTTAAGAATAATTTTCCGAACACTGTATGGGACAGTTATACTTATAACGGCAGTATCCAATTGCTACAATTACACACTAAATTTCCCAACATCCCCTCTCTTCCCCAGAATCGAAATACCCGAATCTCTGCGAGCTGTGTCCAAATGCAAATCAGTGTACATACGACACATCTGTAACATCGCACCACCGTGCGGCTCTAAACTGCCTCCGTTCCGGTGGAGACGTCACCTACGTATCCCAACAGGACGCGATCGAGTTCTTCGATGCCAACACCAACATCGCTAACGATTATGGTTTCCTGTGCCCCAATGGAACCATTGAGCCAATAGCCGGAAATAGCAGCCCATGTTCTTGGCTCACACAGCCATGGCCGGTGGTGATTTCTACCGCTAACCGTGCGATTGAAATATCCGCTCGAATCGACCGTTGGTCTCGCGGTGCAACCGGTTCGGCATGGGAACAAGCTATCCAGGAAATTATCACTCATGACAGTCGAGCAGCCATTTCTGTTGGGTCGATTCAAGCACCGGTTGACTACCTTCGTCCGTATCGTCAGCTGCCGATTCCATCAGATCTTTGCAAAACATCGTCCCGTTGGTGTACAACTTCTCCGGAGGAGAAGGAAAAGTGCGACGTCCTTAGAACGGCTGGCCTGACGAGTGGAATTTTCCCTATGATCGAGTGTAAAGATCACACCAGTAGTCGCATGGCATGTATGAATGACATCGCATCCGATGATGCCGACTTTACCGGAATCGATTCAAACTATGGATATCTTGCAAGGCAGTAAGTATCCAATGGGGATAGATTGCGAATGTTATAGATTCACTGTGGACTTTTTTTTCAGCCTCTTTAATCTAACGGCAGCAATGTTCCAGGAAACGGAAAAGGAGAAGTACTCTTCGGTTGTGGTGCTTGTACACGCCGATAGTCGATTCACCCGTTTCGAAAATCTACGAGGCGCAAAGGCTTGTATACCAGAGTTTGGAGGAATTGGTAATTTGGATCACAATTTTTTTTTATTCGAAACCTGTCACTTTTTATTTACATTGTAGCTTCTATTGCGTTCATCAACGTGGGTAAAACACGTGGCATCTTTGATCGGCATCGATGTGACTTCGGCCATTTGTTGGGGGAATTCTTCAGTGATTCGTGTGCCCCAGGTTCACGTGATAAACAACATGATTCACTAGGGGATACTCCGGAATCGCTTTGTGCGCTTTGTCATACTCCAGTTAGGCCACAAGACCCAGTGCCACTGGCAAGCCGAGATGGCGGCGACGAGGAAGGTGTAGAAAATTCGACCGATGCTCCAAGTGATGTAGAAGATCAACCAACAGGAATTCAGGGCAAAAATGATATAGTTGGAACGATTGATAGAAACGTAAACTGTGCGGCTAATGGTAACAATCCTTTCTACGGAACCCGTGGAGCTTTGAACTGCCTCGCCACCCAGGGAGAAATTGCCATTGTAGAAATTCAAAACCTGGCAGAACATGCTCTTGCTTTGAATATAAATCCAAACGATTATCGAGTTCTTTGTAGAAATGGATCTTTGGCTGCCAACCCAGGATTCCAGGTAGACGAAGACTGCTATCTCACCACGATCGTTGATGGTGAAATAGTCGTTAGGCGTCAGTCGTCCAAGACGCCCGGCATTATCAACGCTCTAAGTTCGTTGGATGTTTACTTGCAAAACGATCCGGATTTCCGCATGTACAACATTTTTGGTGGTACCAAGAATCTTCTGTTTGAAGATTCCGCATTGGGATTGGTCTCACCACAACACGCCGAACTAGGTCATGCAGTGCAAAACTACATTCGTCTGTTCGAGAATGTTGAAGACTGCGCCAGTGCGGGCATCAGCACTACAACCGTAGATCCCAATAATGGTGCCATTTTCACCATAAACATTTTTATGGCAATCCTGTTCACACTGTACAACATCATTCGAGGATAAATCCAGCAACAGACTAGGTAGTTCTTTCACTAATGATCACACAACATTTTTCAATATTCATCTAACTGTACACAATTGTATTATTTTTTAAAGAAAGCGGTGAATAAACTTAAAACGATCCTCAAACCAAGTTTTGTTATGCATTCAAGAGATTGACCGTTATGTTTAGAACATTAAAGAGATCATCATCTTCGCAGTGCTCCAGCAAGGAACGCTGCTTGAGTAAGGCATTCAGCCTTCTTGGGATGGGGCTACACTTGATGGCGCTTTTGCCTTTGTTGTTGTTCGCAATTATCTTCCAGATAGAACTTACCGCAAGCAGCTGCTCGGCCGCATCCTTACCGTCTAAGGAAGATTTTAAAGCATACACAAAGTCCTGGGAGGCCAGCAATGCCGGTCGATTATTGTTGACGAACGACATGTTGCGCATGATTTCCAGTGACAGGTAACGGAGCTCGGGGGTTGACTTTCGGATTAACGCTCCAAGCACTGTTAGATGTCTGATGGTGGAAAGTTAGTGAGGTTAAGTCATAAAAGAGAAAAGGTTGAAACTTACTTGACTTCGGAAACATCATTGTGTCTCGTGTAGATCTCCCAAAACCTTAACCATAGTTTGGTCACCGTGACCCATGGTTTTTGTAACTTCGTAACCACTGGGTGCAATTTGTTCATGTTGTCCAACACGTTGAACTTGGTTATCATCAGTCGACCCTCGTAACAAGAACAACAATTCATCAATACCCTCAAACAGAGAGCCAACAGAGTGATTTCAGTGTTCGGGCCCTTCACCTTCCCCGTTTCGGCTGTTACCGCTGCAATAGTAAGCTTCAGAATCGAATGGGGATGACCTGCGTAGAGAATACATAGGCTCTTGCAAACTACAATCGAGTTTTCTGTAAGACAAACCAATGCCTTCATGAAGCCAACCTCCAACGCACGATTACTTTTGATCCACGGCCAAAACTGCAGGAACAACCGGCAAATGTAGTTAATATTCGGTTGATGTACCAGAATGTCCTGAACGAACCAGGCAGAAAGGATATCGGCTATGAAAGATAGTTCCTCTACGACCGGCGTCTTCCGGCTTTCATCAAACTTTTTAACAAAATCCTGATAATTGACTCCAATGCCACTGTAGATGGCTTCCATGCGATCGAGTAGCATTTCCAGGAACTTTCTCATTCGGGCTACTTTTCGCGCTTTTTCTGAATGACACAACATCACTTGGATCGCGGAGAAAAGCGTCCTCTTTTGGAACGTAGATATCAAGGCACCATTTTCGGGTTTATCTTTCAAGCATGATATTTGAAATTGTTCCATCAAGGCGTCAAAGATATATTCACTACCAGTTTGGAAGTTTTGCGAATCGTCCGCTTTCGCAAAGGCTGTTGGATATTTTTTCACCCGGTTAGGGTCGTGATTTTCCTGATCTTCGTCAGAGGAAAAGCCTTCGGAGAAGTTGCGCAATCGTTGGATAGATTTCAAAGCTACGCTATCGACAGCAGTGGATTGTTGTTTGGAACGGTTTGCGACATTGCCGATAGAAACCGTCTCCAGTAAACCTAAGAACGATTGGAACTCGCAGACCGTGGCGGCGGTTGGTTCTGAAGTCATAACTAATGATGTAAGGAAGCGGAGGCACGCTATTTGATAATCTGAAAGAAATTCCGTCAGTTGCCTGAGAAAAGAAGCAGGAGACACGAAGTAGATAGTTACCTTTCTGTTTGTGATCGGAAATTCCGCGAATGATCAAACGAATCAATGGTTCCAATTTCAACTCCGATAGTACGCCAGTGATGAGCTGATTGCCAACTTTATGGACAACCATTGCATTCAGGAGCTGCATAATGGTCCCAGTGACTTCGCGGAATACTTTTTCTTCATAATGTTGATATAGATCCGCATTCAGCAAATAAATCACACCACCAATGACGGCTTGATAGGGCGAAATTAGTTCGCAGATTTCATCCTTTTTATGCTTCAGGCAACGCATCATTAGATTACACACTTCCGACACCATCAACAGCGCTGACCTTTCCGGTTGCAAAGGAACTAGTGAGACACAGCTGGGAAATTAAATAAATTGTTAGGTGATTGTTTTCATCATTTTTTGAAAAGCAACTTACTTCATCAATCGTTGCAGACAGCATTTTTCTGTTAAGTGGTCAATCAGACTCGGTATCAGGTCCACCAGACAGGAGAACACCATACTGTAGCTCTTGACTACATCACAGGTGACCATTTGGATGCCGTCGAACTCTCCAACTGCCATTTCATCTCGGGTGGTAAAGTTTTGAAGTGATTCTAACGCCTGTTCGAAGAACCGATGCTTCCTCAGAACAGTAAACACAGTTTCCAGGGCATCCGCATCAATTAGATGGTTGCTTACTTTGTCACAAGGAATTACATACTTATGCAGAGGACTATCCTTATCGCCCTTATGGGAAAGCAAATTTATAAGCAGACCAGCTGCAGATTCTTTTACTAAACTGGCCTCTTCTGGATCGAGGATTGTGTTGATGCAGCAGGCATGAATTCCTCCTGGTAAGTAGGCACATTCTTTTATGATTGAGTGAGCCCCTGACAGAAATTTGGCCACTTTTGCAAGCACGTTCCAAGCACAGGATCGAATGAGAATACTGGTGTGGCTGCATTGCAGAGCTATCACTTTGAAATGCTTTGTTTTTAAATGAACTTCACGCATTTGGTCCAACAGCAGCGACATGATGATTAAGCAATTTTTGATGATTGTCGAACCCGAATAGGTGATCATTCCGATCCGGGTAATATACGAACACAATTTGTTGACCACGTGATTCAGGAATTTGCTATCGAATTCGATCAAACCACTATGCACGATAACCCTGGCCAAGCTGATCAGTGAAATCATTTGGCCGATGTTGCATTTCTGCAGGTCACTGTCCAAGCGATTTGTTATTATTTCGAATAGTCTGTTTAGCAAATTGAAATTGTGCTCCCGTTTGACCTTCATTTGAAAGCCTTCGGCATTGATCAGCAGACTCTTAACATTTGCATTTTCGCAAAACAGGGCTCCTTGAAGTACTATTTGTATGAAATTTACATTCTTCATGAACAGTTCCTCTGAGCAGGTTTCCGATTTTAGTAACTGGATGAATATGCTCGTTTGCTCGAACAACAGTGTCAGGATCCAAACCAGCACATTCTCGTATCCGATTTGGATCAAATCTCCCAGCAAATTGAACACGTCGATCAACAACTGCTCATCAGCTGGAGTATTCGGAGGGGTCAAAACGAACTTCTTCATGTGCTTCACGATTGAGTTATGAAAAATTTGTTCCTTCATTGGCAATATCAAGTTGCTTTCCAGTCCCGACAGTCCAGTAGATACTTCGGCATGGGAAGAAGCTGTAGCAATTGCCTTCAAACTGTTACGGAAGATTTCATCCGTTTGCGACGTTCGAATCATGTTGAGATCCTGCTTGGTGAGGTGTAGCGCTCGATCGAATTCCAGCGAACTGTCGTCTAAAACGACCACCTCTTCTTCCTCGTCAGTTTGTTTCAGAGGGATCAGGTGAGGTGGAAGCAGATTATAGTCCACAATCAGGGCATCTTCTTTTCCCGGCGATTGGCGCGTTCGTTTAGCGTTAATCAGGACATTTTCAAATGCGTCAAACCACTGACACGCAAACGCTAAACGGAGATACTGCCAAGCCACCTGTCGATAGTTCCGTAAATACGTGGAGCTCTCCACCGTTTGATCCATACTTTCGCGTTCTCTTGCATCCAATATTCGCAGCCGCGAAGTCGCACATTCAATTCCACACGGGTCACTTAACCGTTGGATGCTTTTTCCCTTAACCGCCCCCAGTCCAGAACGATCCTCTTCTTCAACATCAATGAAAATCTCCTCCAGATAACTCAACTCGTTAAACGGACTACATTTCCAGTGGAGATCACAAACAAATGGAATCCTGTAGTTCTGACAAATTGCCGGAAGCGACACTGCTTTTCCACTTCCCAAAGTGAAGTCACTAAACAACAGCAGGAACAAAACCGAGCAGCAGTCTGGCTTGAAAATTGGTAAATGATGGAAACATAACAAGGCTCGCATGATCAGATAGTAAACGTTTACATCTTCCGCGAGGAAGCGCCTAAACTCTGGAATGTTAAAACACAATTTCGTAAGAATTCCAATAGCCGGTACAGCACTATCCGGATAGTCGAGAAAATGCTGTTCTCGCAGGGCGTTGTCCAGCACTTGTAGCACAAACGCCCACCCGTTTGCCTTGTGGATGATCTCGCAGAGAACAGGATCCTCCGCCATGGCATTCAACTGAACGAGTGCACTTCGCCGGATGCCGGGATCGCAGTTGTCCTGTTCTAGCGTATCTAACAGAGGCTTGATTGCGCTCATTTCAAACATATCCGTTGACAGATGCTTGGCCACGTTGTACTTTGATTTCGTCAAACAGATTCCATTGGACAGGGTATCGCGGATGTGTTCTATGTTGGGCGAGTATTGGTGGGCGTTTGGAGCGATGCTCATTAGGAACATCACTCTGGTTAGGGCTTCCTCACGCACTTCCGGATCATTCTGGAAGAGGTAGCGCAGATTTCCCCGGAGTAAATCGACCGGGGAGAGGCGAGACTCAGGATGCAGGAGGACGAAGATCGCTCGCGAGAGAGTGGATTGTATCTTGATGATGCCGATCGTTTGAAGCAGCGGCAGAACCGGAGCAATGATGTCCAGAAGATCGGTCCATCGGTCCAGCAGGAAGGCGCGAGAGTTTAGGACAAACAAAAGAATGGTTTCCGCTTGTTGTTGGATCTGAAATGGATAGTAACGGTAGGATGTGATAGGTTATTAATTGTTTTTCGTTATTATAACAATTGGATGATTTGTAATTGTAATTGTTCAGGGCATAAAAGTTGTACGGAATGTGTATTTGTTTACGCTGTGTAAGTTTCAGTAGCAGATGTGCAATCGTTGCGAAGATGGAGTCGCAAGAACAGCAGCAGTGCAAAGAAATTTTGCGCACGCACCTCGAAGATCCGGATCTTTCTCATCGTGTCATCAGCAGGAAGCTGGGAATGGTACATTCTACGGTGTCTCGTGTTTTAAACCGGTAACACGAACGTTTGACCATCGATCGGAAAGAAAAAAGTGGCAAAAATGGATCTCCGTATAGTGTAAAGGATCACAAGCGGGTAGTTCAAGCTTTCAAGAGGAATCCCAACAGTTCAGTTCCAGATGTGGCGAAGAAATTGAAACTGAATGGATGATGAGTAGTATGTAAAAGCAGATTTGATAACGTTAGAAAGCAGAAGATGTCAAAGTTTGCCAAACAATATATGATTTGGTAGGCAATTTGCTCGTGTGGAAAGCGGAGCACTCCATTCGTGACAACTGGAACGGTCAATGGGCAGGTGTACCTAAAGAAATACCTCCAAAAGCGTCTACTTTCTCTTCTGAGGTCACACAAAGGTCCTACGATTTTCTGGCCGGATTAAGCCTCGTGCCATTACTCGAAAGAGGTTTTGGAGTGGCACAAGGCTAAGGAAGATATGAAGTTAAAATGGATTGCCACGCAAAATAAGTTGGTCAAAATGTTGTACAGGACCTTATGAGTAGTATAAAGAAGCAGGTTCGTGCATTTGGATATGGAATTGAAATTAAATAAAACAAAGATGGGAAAATATTCATAACATGTTTTATTTTACTCCCTGAAAGTTTGAAGATGATTGGTTGAACATAGGCGAATTTTTCCGAATATTTGTGTGTGTCGCAATTTGATTCCGTACAACCTTTACATATGTAAACTCCACTTTCAAGCATAAATTATCGTTTTGTTGAAGTTGTATTGTACCTGATGGAGCTCATAGCAACTGCTAGAATGTCACATAATGACCAATTGGTCGAGTTTTAAGGTGATACGGGACACTGTGTAATTTTCGCTATTTTTTGTCTCTGTCTAACTATTGCACCGCGAGATTTCGGTTACGCAAAGCTTGATATTCAGTTAGTTGACATTGCTAAAAACTATATCCCAGTGATTTTTGCAAGTGTGGACACGTATTGATGTTATTTTCAGAATTCAAAACAAGTGTGGAAACTGCGGTTTGCATGCTCAAAATAACGAGGTGATTCCTGCCGTTGTGAGACCAATCCCGTATGCTCGTGTTCACTGTTCTTTTGTTATGTTCCTGAAGAGTGTGAGCTTTTTAAGTTGTGTTACCGTTAATGAAGAAATTTCTAATCGCTAAGACTGATACCATTGTATGGAATGATTTCGGATCGTGCAAAAGAACTCTAATTCTTGCAGCAGCACGTAATTTAATCAGCTCAACTATAAAAAATAATAAGCATGGTAGGGTAAGATATAATAATTTAGGATAGGATAATTTAGGTTACTTACAGAATTTTAGTATTCTTTTCTCCCGTGTAAATGTGCTTTCTGAGCAGATGGGGCTTGAACAGGTTTGTAGGCTAGTTTTAGGTAATAATTATTAGCGTAATCATTTTAATTTAATTTAGATCATAAAGAACTTACTTTTAAGTATTTAAATTCAGCGTTAGATTTAGTTATAGTTCAGGCAAACTAATTTAAACAAATAATAATTAAACTCAAAAATCTAATCCACTTCTGCGCACTTTTCATCGACTATTGTCCTATCGATTCATTCTTCTTCCCTTTTTCTCATATCTGTCAGTCGTAGTCATAATGACAGCGGTTCGGTATACCTTCTAGCGAGGTAGGCTTACCACTTACTTGACGCACAGTGGTTCTAACACCACATTGGTCTCGGAGGATTTGAGATGCGGGACCGTTTATAACGAGAGACTTGGTTGAGACCATTGCACATTGTTTGTGGAATTCATTACGGGATCTGAGATCGTGTGAGAATCTGGTGCGGCCGCAGCGTAGTCTGGAGAGTACCCTTTGGTCCTTCCAGTTTTTGTTGTCAGACCAGCGGTGGGTTTCACCTTTTAGTTTGCGTAATAAATCGTCTCTGGTGCTAATTCATTCATACCCCATGCCAAAGTTATGATCGTTTTGGTCCATATTTTTAAGTCCGCCGCGGGTATTTTCGGGTCCCCTGGGGTACTCGATCTTCCATACGCTGCCAGGTTATCCACTGCCTCGTTTCCGCTGATGTCACTGTGACTGGGAACCCGGACATAAACGGTGTTATTGTTTGAAGCCATTTGAATTCCTTGCACCAGTACCGACACTTCGGACTCTCGAGAGCCTTCAGCACACTGGCCGAGTCCGTAACGATGGCCTTCCTGCTAGAGCTGGACTCCGTGACGGCCGAAAGGATGGCGCTGCCTCAGCCGTGAAAATCGAAGTTTGGTTTGGAAGACCTTCGCTGATAATTAAATTGGATCCGTATACGCTGAAAGCGACTTCACTGGCGGTTTTCGAGCCGTCGGTATAGATGAGTTCGTATCCATTGAGTGTTGTTCTAATGAGTTCGTTAAAGCGTGGGACCACGGTGTGGGGGTTTAGATTACCTTTGGTTGGTTTGTTTAGGGTCCATATAATCCTGGGTGGAGAGAAGTCCCACGCTTCGTCTCTGACCCAGTGGATCCTGTACACTGGAGGGAGGAGGTGGTGGGCAAGTTCTTGGAGGAGCTTGTTTGCCTCTTTTAGGAGGAACACTCCTTCGTCGTCCCCGGTCGTCTTCTCAAGAAAACTGGCGGCTTTGCAGCATACGGCTATTGTGAAGATGTGTCGGAAGGTAAGGATTCTTTCTTCAACGCACGCGGAAGCGGCTGGGTGCAGGGGAGAAGGCCAGACACACTGCGAATGCACCAGTTAAAGGTTGGCCCAAGTTTGTCAATTACCATTTTAAAACTTCTTCACAGAATCTCGGCACCGTAGAGCAGTTTGCTGCAAATCAAAGCCTTCGGGATCCACAGTTCTACATCGCGGTTCTTTTTGGCGTGTTTGCTGGAGATGGTTGGTAGTAGGTTCAATCGGCTTTCGCACTGCTTCTTTATTTGATCACAGTGGGACTGAAAAGTCAGGTGGCGGTCTATGTACACTCCGAGGACTCGGATCGTAGACTCGAAAGTGATTTCTTCTCCACCGATCTTGGGAGGATTCCTTTTTGCACGGTTTTTTCCGGAGCACACGTGTGAGAATTGGCTCTTGGATGGTGCCAGTTCGAATCCGGCGGATGATGGCCACGCATGCACTGCTTCGATGGCGCTTTGAAGTTTTCTGCGGATCTAGGTATGCTTATGTATGTCATCCGCAAACACGAAAATGACGACGCTTTTTGGTAAACATGCAAAAACCCCGTTCATAGTGATGAGGAAAAGGGTAATGGATCACCAGGAATAGTATCCGGGGATTGGATGGAATGAATGGTGACCGAGGAAGCATTGAGCCGAGTAAACTCGCTGTTGTAACCTTTACGAGCGCTGAGTTTAGCAAAAGAGTCGCCAAGGATGTTAGCAAATTTCTTTTGGGTCCCTAGTGATGCCGAATCAAGTATTGATGGCGTTTTCCTTGCAATGCATTTACACTTTTCCACGGTTAAAATGTTGTACTGTCGCTGCTTATTTCGTTCAGAAAGTCGTCCCATGTTTTACGCTTTGCGGAACGGGTTGCGTCTTGGCAGGCATTACGGTTTAACCAATATTCGGCAGCCACGGCCTCGGGTTCACTGTAGTCTTTTGGTGTCCGGTTCAATTTCCTGAGGTCTTTTCTCCTCACCTTGATAGCGTCCTTTGTTTCTGGAGACCACCACCCTAGCGCTCGACGTCCAGCGTTTAGACTTGTTCTGGGAATAGCTTCAGACGTCCAACGTTTAGACTTGTTCTGGGAATAGCTGCAGCAAGGATGGTGGTGGTGAAATCTTCGAATTGCGTATCGTCTTCCACTGGGCTGATTTCGATAATGTTTCCAAAAAGTTTCAGTCGGCTAGCTCATATTGCCATGGGGGACGTGGTTGTTTTTGGTGCTGTAAAACTACAGTAAATTGATGGTGAGTGGTGATCACTACCACAAGGGCCGTCGACAATCGACCACTGGAGGCGGCCGATGAGATGATCACTGGCGAAGGATACATCAATGGCGGAACCGATTTGCGGTCGCGATAAAGCAGGGGAGCCGTCGTTCAATACTCGAAGATTGCTCATTTCTGAGGCCCGGAGAATATCAGTTGGCGCCCCAGTTGGCATGATGCGCGTTGAAGTCTCCTATGACAAGATGGGGTGTGGAGATTTCGTCAAGGAATTTGCACAGCCGCTGCTGAAGATTATTACAATTGGGTGTTGGTACGTAAATGCTGACTACAGTTATCGGAAAAGGGGATTCGATTCTGGCGGCTACAGCGATTAAATCGGAAGGAGGAGTAACATCGACGTCGGTTGACGATATATGAGTTCCGGGTGCAGACTGATAAGAGTTTGCTCCACTTTTCAGGATCCAGTTGTATTGATCTAGGAATCTTTTACCCATTGTAGGGGTATCCACCCTGTGAACTTCCTGACTGGCAATTATGACAGGTTTAGAGTCATGAGTAATTCCAGATCTGCAAGGTTATCAAAAAACCGTTCTTATTCCATTGCAGTGCTAGCGTTGGATGTTAAGTTTTGAGCGGCCTAGTGGCTGTTGTGGGGGGACTGTTTGGACTTACGGTGTGGTCTTAACTCGCGTATTGTTCTTGGAAGTGGACCACAGCAAAGCTCCACCGACAGAAATAGACAGCAAGGACCGAAGCAGGGGGAAGGATGATCTCTGCGTAGCGCCGACCACTGACGAAAAGGAATCGCCGGTCCTGGCCCTCCACAGGTCACACTGTCTAGCATTTGTAAGTGCATTCGGAGGGATGGTCTGGGGGACAATATCGTGTAGCTTGACTTACAGTTAACCACGATGTCCAACGAGGGATACGGGGGTACCCGATTCTCCCTCCCTCTTCCAGGCGTAACGGAGGGTCGAGAGTTCTCCGACAGTTCTCCGGTGGAAAGAGGACTTCCGCACTGGCGCGGCCTCTCCTACTCCGCTGCTCCACTGGGTGTTCCAGGTACGATGGTTGCCAACCACCCCTAAGGGCGTCTCTGGCTGTCCGTCTGGATAGTAGAGCTGGTGTGAAATTCCGTGAGCGGGGATCAATCTCGCGTATTCTGGGTGAATAGCGTGGTTTAGGTTTATTGGCATTTGTTTTCGAATTAGTTTTGAATGACGATGTCCTATGTCGTCTGGTTTTGGGTTGGGTTGGGGTGTTGGATACATTGGGAGGGACTGTGGATTTACTGTAGTGAGGTGGGTACGACAGAGGTATTGGAAGGGTACTTGGGAAGGTCTTGAAGAAAGTATTCCAGCCTCGACTTCGCCTCCCATTTCGGCGTCGGAGATGTCGATAGATTTTGTAAGAAGGGATGACTCTTGAGATATATTGCTGGATTCGATATTGGTTGGAGGTTCTTTTCTCTTGTCTGATGTACGATCTTTGCAATTGGTTGTCGTTGGTTCTTCAGTGTCGGAGATGAACAAGTAAATGGGAGTGTATTCTTTTGTTCGCTTTGAATCAGGTTCACTGTTCGTGATTTCTGAAGCTTTGTTTGTTTATGGTTTTGTCGCCGTGTAATTGGATTTGAATGTTCCGTTGGATGCCGTTTCGTTGGTGGTTTCATTTACTATCAGCGTCACCGGGGGCCGGTCGATTGTTTCCTGTGGTATCTGGTTTGGATTTTTTTTCGGCCTTTGGCTAACCAAACTGGTTTTTGAGTTGGTTGTCGCTGCGAGTATTGTCCTATCCTATGCGGACTGTTGGCGTTTAGCAAGGTTGTTACCCAAGAACTTCTTGTACGTTTCGTTCTCCCTTCAGAGAATTTCTTCGTCCTTTCTTGATGTTGATTCCTCCAGTGCGGTTAGTCTTGCGGCGATGTCCTCGATGCTGCCGTGTTTTCTGACTGTTGGTGATTAACCAACTAGCCAGAAAGAGAAGAACAAGTTTGTCTTCCAAGTTTCCAATTTATTGTAGTGAATAAATTAAAAAACTTCCTGCAAAGAGCATATAATAGTATGTGCATTGGTATTGTAAGGTAAGTAGCTTTTTTTAACTTACGTTTAGTATTTTTGCTCTTTCTTTCCTCTCTTTTCCTGTATATCTCCTGCTCTTCTTCTTAAATTGTACTTTCCAGTAAATATTATCATTACTTATTCTATCTTTTATCTTTTCAGGCTTCTACTACCGTTACAGCAGCTACTTTTCATCAAAGAATCTATACCGGCTAATGTAATCGTTCGAGAGCAGTCTGAAACGCGTAATTTTAGCCAGCTAGAATTTAGGTTAGCCTATGGAAATTTTAGTTTTAGGATTTTAATTCACTATTTTTTAAGAGAGTCACAGTTACCTTAAGCCTTTTTCTTTTTGTGTAATTAATTTCACGGGTAAACTATATGCCCAGCTGTTTCACTTAGTTGTAGGATCACTAGTTTTAAGAATTATTAAAAAAATCAAACCAAAAACAATACAGCTTCGTGTGCTTACGTTCATGCCATTCAATCTTCCTCTTTTGTTGAACGATAGCACCGGGTTGCCCGAGTGACGTTCGATACCGAGAGCCGGCTGTGCTTGTTTGACGTCTCTTCCTCGAGTGCTGAATACAAGGCCACTCTAGGTTGTAAGATGAGGCGCGCCGACCCAAGGGTCGTAACACTGACTATGTCCAGCCTTACATTTACCCCCTGATTCGCTTCCTCCAACAACTGGATGCTCCAACAACTGGATTTCCCGCTATATATTTCGGCTTGAAGAGCCTCGACGAGTTTCTTCAGGGCACTGAATTCCTTGCTGCTGTTGTTTCATTTTTCTCAAGTTCTACTATCCTCGCATCCCTTTCTGCTAACTGGCCAGTTTAAACTTGGCATTTGGCCGACCATTGATCGATCGAGGTATCCTTGCTGTGAACCGTGAGTTTGCATTATACAGTCGTCGGTCTTCCGGGTATTCGATTCCATTGTCCACACGGATGTGTTGGATCTTGTTCTCCTTTATACACTCGGGACAAGATCAGCTGCTTATCGAGTGATGCGGGGGCAAAATGCAGGGTTATCGCACCGTACTCCTTTGACAATCGCATGCTTCTTGCAACAATGTCCGCAGGTTTCCTCCTTTTCCTTGCATATCTGCCTAGTGTGTGTTGGTCATACTGGTAGCAAAGCATGGCGCGGGCTAGTACGGGCGGGTCTTGATACGTTGATATCGTGGGATTAGATCGCTGATTTAAGCTCTTCAAAAGCAGAAACACCATGATAACCACCCGGAGATCGTGAAGGAGTCTGAATGTGGACCGGGTGGATCACGCAAAAGGTTTTCAGACACTCGAGAGGTGGTAAAAGCTCTCAAAAACGTGAAGAAAAATAAGTAAAAATGGCTACAATAGTTGGTAGTATTACACGTCATCATCAGAAAACTTTGAAGCGACAGGGACTTGATCCCATTTACATTAAACACTCGCCGAGGGCTCCACAGCCTTACTTCATAATGTTAAAATGCAAACGAAAAATAAACAACTAATTACTCTTGCATTTCGCAAATACGGATACGGCCATTTATTACTTTCCGATGAAGAGATAAAGTAAACAACAATTTATTTCGAAAACAAAACAACGTTAAAAACAGTCTTCCTGTTATACTATTCGCTAGGAATCCTTCGGGCGCGTTTCCAGTGGAAGCTTCCATTCGCTTCATAAACTTTATCCGAAGTTTTGGTGGCGTCGATCCGATTAGGTTTGCGCATCCCACCGTGAATAGCCATCATTGCTTTATCGTTCGAAACGTTCAACTCGAAGCACCGTTCTCTAGTGTGTCCCAATTTACCGCAGAAATAACATGTACATTTCCCCTGATCTTTCATCTGTTTGTTTTTAATGGTTGTGATCAGATCTGTACAGCACCCGTTTCCTCTTCCAGATGGAAGCTCTCCAAGTCTGTCCTTAACCGATTGACCACGATTTGGTCTCGTCATTTCCCACGTAGCTATGATCTTTTCGGTTAATGCTACTGTGAGCTCTTCCTCGCACAGAAGTCGACGCTGCAGAACTTTATCGCGAATTCCGATCACGATTCGATCGACGATCGCCGTCTGTTTAAAGTTCCCGAAGCAGCAAAGCTCAGCCTGCAATTTGACGGCATCGATGAAATCCTGCATCGCCTCGTTTGGTAGTTGGACTCGGCTGTGGAATTTATATCGCTGGATTAAACCACACTCCTTCCGATCGTACCGGTCCTGGAGCCTTTGCACTATTTCCTCGTAGGAAACCAGCTTAAGATCCCGGTTGGAACACAGCACCTTGAGCTCGCCGAAGACGGTGGAGTCGAGAAGTGTGATCAAGTAAGCTTTCTGCATTTCGGTATCGGTAATGTCGATTGCCTCGAAAAAGTACCCGAGACGCTCGGCCCAATTGGTGAATGATGTTCCTCTTTGGTACCGTTCGAAGATCGTGGTCATTTTGCAGGTTATGCTTTGATCGGCGATCAATCGAAACTGGACAACGAACAATTGTTATAAATTTTCAATATTTTTTTAAACCTAGCATCAACACTCACCGTTTATAATCGAATTCGATTTTTTTTTTGCGATCGCTAAGACCACGTGGATGTTGATTAAATTAAGCGTGATCCTTCTTAGAACAACGGTTGACAATTGAACTTCCTCTACGCACTGATACTAATAGTCTGAACTAAAGTGACTGTGGTGAGAGTAACGCCAGTAACGCAATTTTTTTCATTTGACAGATCACTTGTTTGGAACAGAACAAGGATGGTCGCTGTTCGAATTTAGAAATCATCTTCACTCTTATATTTCTCACAAACTACTTCACGATTTTCGAAACACGCAATTCAACGCAAAACAAATGTGAGCTTTTCATTTTAGCTTTGATGCGCTATAGCAAGCAAGAAATGAACCACCATTATTCGTAATTTTGCCTTGGGAAACGGAAAGGATCGTTTACCTAGCGCTAAGTAATTCCTTTGCGAAATTTTCCCTAGTATTTCTCATAAGTGAAGTTACTCATGCAATGAGTAACCTCATTTTTAGTGAAAGTGTGTGAAATTGCTAAAGGAAGTACTCAGCGTTGGATAATTCTTTCCTTGGCATTGTGAACAGAGGTTATATGTCGAGCATTGTGGTTGCCATTATTGGATTCTCAAATAACCTTAATTGTGGAGTGCAAATTTAGTGTGGCTTGTTGTACTTCACACCTAACCGAACCTCATTATTGCAATCACGCTTAGGGCCAATTTCTTCACCTCCGCTTAACTCCTAAGCGGTGCTTACCCATACGCTTTAACATGGTTTAAGCTCTAAGCGGAGGTGAAGAAATTGGCCCTTAATCGCTCAACTGAGTGTGCCAGATACCAAGCTTGACTTGACCAGTCAGTTCGTGTAAGGTGAAGATTGAAGTAAGCCTTAGCGTGGAACTTCGAAAGCACAAATTTCATCTCCCCCAGAACATACAGCGATGAAATTGCTATTCTCTGTCTGTTCCAACGTATCAACCAACGGATCCAAGTTTCATAACTTAATGTTTATAAGATGAGATTTGTTCTCTCACTAAGTCTAAAGTTTACTTGCATCTCCATCCTAAGAACGACCTCTCGGAAATAGTCTCAGTAAGAGACTATCTCACTGCAAACAAAATTTTCCTTTCGTTGTACTATAGTTTCTGGTATTGAAGAATAATATCCCAACTGATGTTATAGCTTGCGAACAGATTATTCCACGTCTTTCTCGATGAATTCTTCTCTTAGGTCTTATCATCCTCTACCGAGTGTTGGCACTCATATGCACTGCCTCTACCGGTAACCATCTATCAGTCGCATGTGTGAAAAGTAGGCATTGCACTCAAAATATGACAACTCAAGAGGTTGCGCTGTAATTTGGCCTTTTAACAGTTGAATTCCTTAAAAATATATGTGATTATGTATTTTGTTGATGGGAAAAACTAACTTCGCTTCGTCCGAATATATTTTTTAAAATTTTTTGTCCATATCGGCCGTATGTATTCTTGTTCCCAAGACAGTCTTGTGACAATTCACAAGTGCTAAACATTGACG
Source organism: Aedes koreicus (assembly GCA_024533555.2). Taxonomy (NCBI): domain Eukaryota; kingdom Metazoa; phylum Arthropoda; class Insecta; order Diptera; family Culicidae; genus Aedes; species Aedes koreicus. Next base: position 28,091 of record JAHHFK020000574.1, read on the forward strand.
CAACTGGTTAACATTCAATAGCAAACTTTCACTAGATTTGGATGCGGAAGAATGCTGTCCTTAGTAACATCGTATCTATAAGCTAATCCACTTATTATCCACGAAGGCCACGGCGTCATTGCTCTAACCAAAAGAAGTAACAGTTAGTGGTTTCACGAGTTAAAATTATGAAGATATTGACGTTGCTGTTTTTTGTTATGCTGGAGCCTAAATTACTTCACAGTAATCATGACTCACAACTTGTTTCGACCAGAACTTGGCAGAGAGTTTACAGGCAGCCCCCTCTCAATTACTTTGTCATCATACCAAAACGATCGGTTTGTTAAAAATTTACCTACCTTCTTATTAGCGCTGCAATATCCGAAGCAAATGACTTCGATGAGAATTTCCACCGACAAAGGTATGCCGAGGGACGCCAGTTTGCCCTCCATCTTGGGCATTCCTTTGCGATGCGTCAGAATGGCTCCTTCGTCTAGCGAACTAATAAAGTCCTTCATTACAACATTGCACTGATCGTAGGCAGCGCTGAAACGGTTCGATATGAAGCTTCACGTTATTACACTGAAAAATTGGCTTTACCCATTAATGAGTGTGTTTTACCCATTAATGGGTATTTTATAGCCGTTGTATCTCTCATCACACTGGAATTTTTACTCTTTATCGAGTAAAACTAGGTGCACTGATGGCCTTTTAAAGGGTAAATAAGTGAACTTAGTTTTACGCTATATAGGGTAAAATTTCCTGTAAAGCGAGACAAACAACAACTATGAAGTACCCTTTAATCGATAAAAGGTACTCATCCGTGATTAAAGCTACAAACAGTTAGTAGACTACCTTTTGATCCGTTCATCCGAATGTGATAGTAAGCGAAGAATAAGTTTTTCGGCGGCATCTCTGAGCTTGTAGTTGCCCTCGAAGTACTCGTGGCAGCTGCGAAGAAAAAAAAACTTTATTTCCTATACAAGAAATTTAATTCCTCAACTTACTTTCCCACCGCTCGGATCAAAAGCTTTACCAGCCCAACCGAACGATGTAGGTACAGCGAATCGATTGCATTCAGCCCATTCATGACCAGCTCCTCGTCCGTCAGGATAGTCGGTTGCCGAAGAATTGCAATAGCTGGAGCGAGTATCTCATCAGCTCCGAGTAGAATTTGCATTTTCCGATTGCCATCTGACTTAAGCGCCAGCTCCAAAACTGGACCATGAATTGAAGGATAGATGTGTTTCATAGGATAATCGAGAGCCGCTATCTGCAGCTCATGGAGCCAATTTTGATCCCCATCTTCAATTATTCGCCGTTGGTTGGTTGAGTTCATGGTTTCAAATTCTGAAGGATTGTAATGAGGTTTGTGCGGGAAGCAAGTGTCATTCATGGGCACATGCTGATTTGCAGATTCTTGCGAGTGTTTGCCGCCGTAAATTTGAAGAAGCCGGCATAAAATGTTGATCGTCACCAAGTACTTTGTCCTGAAAGCGAAACTTTTGCTGTTAGCTTCCCAGCTCTGGCGAAAATGCTTTGCTAGATAACCTAGTTCGTGTCGTACATCGTGGAATTGAAACTCTTCCAGTGGTTGGACAACCGTCAGTTCGAGTAGTTCATGCAGCAGGTTCACAATTTTATTGGACACTTGAGCGTCGATGTCATTGGATACATCTTTTAAACTGTTGATTCCCACAATAAATAATTCATGGGCAAACGCCGGAACTGAGATTTGGACTTTCCTAGTTTCTTCTGGGCATTGGCTTTTAGCACTTTGGTAGATGTACAAACTGGTCAACTGAAGAAATTTCAAACGCTTCTGAAGTGAAATAGTTATTCGGTGGAACATCTCGATTGAAGTCCTTAAACTGGCCCGTTTCGCATCCAGAAGGCGAATCAAAGAATGGAGAACGTACGGAGGCTGCAGAAAGAACTCCGGGGGATAGTCGTTGATGGAACGCACAAGATAGCTGAAGGCATGCTTGATAACTTTCTCGTCCCCTTGAGGATGCAACGATTCGTTGAGATCTTTGAAGACTTTAGCATCAGGAGGGGGAGGAACTTCCCAACATTTCGTGTAGTAGTTTGGTCCTTTAGTTTGATTTACCTCCAAACTTTGCCGAGGTGAATCCGTAAGATCGATGTTTTCAATTTTCAAACTTGCAAGACTCTCTGCAATGCTTTCAGGATTTCTGGGTTGTTCCGTTTCTTTTACGTCGCTTACTAACTGAATGATATTGTCTATGATTTCAATCAGTTCTGCCTTTGAACCAACCAGGTATTTTACCTTTCCCATCTCGGTAATTAATCGTTTGCTGGTAAAATAGTTGACAATGCTCGAACCAAAGTGACTCTAGAGAAGACAGTGCCAAGACACTTCATAAAAACATTCTGAATATATTTTCGATTGAAAATACTCACGCCAAGGAGCAACGAGATAAGTTCTAGTACGGCGGCCTCCTCACAGATAGGAACGTTTCCGAACCAACGGATAAGATTTTTCACCAGCGATGTGGGGTTGAATTTGATGTATTCATGTTCCCATAAAGCTCGTTTGACTTTATTTTCGATGTCGTGCAGAGTTCGGACACGAATTTCCAGGATTTCGTGAGCTGAGTGCGATAGAATTTTAGTTTTCTGTGAGGACAAGGGCACATAAAATCTGATGTGTACTTACATAGTTTAGCCAACATATCACTACTTATTACAAGAGACATTTTATTGGTCTAATATCTATAATTTTGGAAAATATTCATAAAAAATCACAATGGAAATGAAAACATTATCGTAAACGGCCGTTGGAGAAACGTCTTTGGCTCGGAATGAAGCAAAACAAAATCAAAACCGGCTTTCTACTTTGACGTTTCTGTTTGGCATTTCTCATGATACGCTTGTACAGCTTTACCCCAAATTGAGTTGCTATCAAAAGATTGGTTTTCAGGATTTCACGGATTTCATATTCCCACACTGACAAGAATCTTGCGGTAAAAACTACAATTCTAGGGTTTTTATTCATTAGGGTGAATCTACAATTGAGAGACTCTCTTGCCAAGAAAAATGTGAAAATGATTTAGCTATTGGTGAAAGAGAAAGTAAACATAGAGAGTCTCTCAATTCTAGGGTTTTTATTCATTGGGGCGAATCTACAATTGAGAGACTCTCTCTCTTGCCTCGTTCTCTTTCAGTAATTACAGCTCTATTATAAAACTATGGATTGATTTTTTTTACACATATCGCAAGATAAGAGTGCTGCCCAAGTAACCACGAGGCTGTAATAGCATGCATATATAGGGCATATGTATTACGTCTAGTGCATAATTGAAGTTGGATTAAAGCTGAAAAGGGCCCCACTAAGATCGAACTAATCCTATATCTTTTGTAATGCCATATGACATTGCTAAAGTAGCATTATTGCATTGGTAATGCATCACTACATTCTTAAGCTAATCTAACGCTTCATTACTTGACAACTGTTGAATTGATGCGATCCCGCATTACCGATGTTGAATAAGTGCGATAATATAATGCTTGTGGTTACTTGGGTGGCTAGCATATTGGGCAAACAGCCAAACGAAAAATGTGAAAATGATTTAGCTATTCGTGAAAGAGAAAGTAAACAGAGAGAGTCTCTCATATGTAGATTCGCCCTAATGAAAAAAAAACTAGAATTGTAGATTCGCCCTAATGAAAAACCTAGAATTTGACCCGACTATGCCTAAAACTACCATGACATTTCAGTTAAATTTACTACGTTTATGGTACACCCGGATAAAAATAACGATACAATTACAATTTAATAATATACAATAACAACAAAATGTATTGCCGACCATGAATCGTACTGTTCAGGTATCAGACAAATCAAAAAAGCACATTATAATTACAATAGATCTACTATACACCCCATATGCTAGAATTTTCAACAATAGTGAAACAATACAATTAATAGTTATTAACTCAAATTTGTCCAGAAAAAAGTGATATTTTTTATTGTTAATATACATAACAACCCCCTCATTCTATTGTAGATGTCTCAATTTACAATAGATTCTATTGTAGAAACAGCAAGTCCTAATGTAATCTTATTGTCACGAACAATACGATCAATTGTACATACTATTGATTCTATTGTATGGTTACAATACATTTTATTGTCAATCTATTATACTTTTTTATTCGGGCAGCCTTCAAAATTTGTGGTACACAGAGACAAATTTGATAGTCAATTTTACCATTATTGGGGGTTAGGATGACTGTTGCAGTATAGTGATTTTGAACCGACTATGATCATCGTTGAAACGACCATTAAAAATAGTTGATCCAACATTTGCCATAATGTCGGAATAGTCCTTGTTACCATGATCATAGTCAAGAATGCCATGAACGTGGTGAATTTGACCTTTTTCATGGTTATTGTAACAATTATATGCGATAGTCTTCCAGGCCATGATTTAATTGTCAACGATAAATTTTTTTCAGAGTATATGTTGATATCAACCCCACCATGGTTGACTTCAATCGCAGGCATGGTAAAATCAAACGCATTTATTAGACTTTTTGGTGTTTTATCACCTCTCCCTCTCTAGCACATGCAGAGAAATGATGGTTTGTTTTCCTCCAAATGATTTTCCTTCTTACTTGCACTCCTTTGATCTGAATGGCGCTGTAGTGTGCGTGAATTAAACGTCATTAAGCCTTATAGTCAGGTGAAAATTGTTGGTGTTTGCGCTGAATTTAACCCTCGAAATGGTAGTTTCTACAGCGAAGTTTTTGTGCGTGCGGTCAAAACTCAACTCAAGTCAATTCAATCGAAATCGAGATCGAAATAAATCAACGAAAATGAGAAAGGCATACACCATTGCTTGACCACTTAATATTAAAGAGTAACACTGACGTTCATTGTTTGCTGGCCCAGAGAAGTGGACGATCTTTAATTTGATCTCGGAAGTACGAGGTGATTGGATTCTCGTCAGTTTGACGTATGTCTCAAGTTATTATAAATTTATAGGTGTATAAATTTTATACAATCATGGTTTGGTTGACAAAACAGATATTAGCAACAATCAACGTGCAACTAGCGATTTAATATTGATTCACTGCTTTAGAACCTCATTGGTCCCAAGTACAACTTCTATTAAGCTAAGTGACGTTTAACGCACGCACCCTATCGTGTCTATCGTTGTATACAAATTTCTTGTTTTCTCACAGATAATATTTATAAGTTAGCTGTAGATTTAGCGATAGCTGTTTGTTATATTTCGTCCAAAACGCACTACCACATTTACAGAAGGCACACTACCACCCGACCACACCCAGACGTGAAAAGCTTAATACCAACAATCAATATGCAACTAGCGATTTGAAATTGGTTCACTGTTGTAGAACCCCTTGGTCCGAAGTACACCTTGAAGCCAGCACCTAACTCTACATATTTGCGCCTTTGTTTTGATTCGCTGTGTTATTTTGACAGAATATTTGAGTGTGTGTTCGTGTGAGTTCATTATTAGGGGCGTATTATTAAGCTTGGGACCGAGCTTGCGACCGATGTGCTAGTACTGACTGAGCCAAGAAAAAAATCGTATTTGTTCGGGACCTACTGGTCTTAGAGTTAGTTTATGTTAATACCATGCTACGTGCAAACTTCGTAAATGATAAATGAAAAATGAAAAACGGAAAGGTCATTGGAATATGAATGAAAGAGAAAGTATTCAAAGAGAGTCTCTCAATGTTAGATTCGCCGTAATGAAAAAATGCAGCAGTATCCTCCTAAAGGTCGGTATCGTGTTCGAAAGAAATTTCTTTTTCTATCCCAAATTCATGTTAAATTTCATGTTAAAGTAAAGGATCGAAAAGAAATTTCTGCAGCAGTATCCACCTGAAAAGAACGAAAAATCAAATTGGAATTTGTAAGGTTTCCACGCAAACTAATGGGAGCTGTCACTTTTACTTTCGGAGAAATATTCCGCTCGATTATTTCGTAAGTGAAGGTGACATTTCGTTCCATGCAGATCAATTGTAAAATTTCGCTTGGTAATATTGAACAAAATTCCCCAACCTCTCTACTTTTGAAATCGATACTCGCCTTAACATGGGATTGAGATAGAAAACGAAATTTCTTTCGAACTCGATACCGACCTTTTGCTTGAGTTGCACCAATTAACATGATTACCGAGGGCTATCTGCGAGCGCCATTTTAGCTTTGATTCTGATGGGTTTTCTCATGTTGTGCACAACTTTAATTTCATATGAATAATCTGGCAACCTTGCAAAAATTAAACTCGCGGTGACACATTGAATATTACCAGACCTGTTTGTTTGAACATAGCAAAGCGCGCGCAATTTTGTGTTGTCTCGATCCGCTCATTCATTCTTCTACCACTGGTTCTATCTAGCGTATATAATTGTAATGGCTTATTTACGATGATCAATTCTCGCAGAAATCGCCAAGTATTTCGTGCTTATTTTTTCCTGAGAGTGACTTTCATTTGAATACTTAATGCGAAATATCTTAGCAAAAAACTATAACACCATGGGTCATAATGTTTGCAAAAAAAAAAACAGCAAAATTTCATATTCCCTTATTCAAATAGAGCAGGGCCAAGAAGACTTCAGCGATTTCTTTACTTCAGCTTCCAGTCTTTTAAAATAAGGTGACGAGAAGTAAGTTTGAATGCACTTTTTCAGCATAGAATGCTAGATAGCGTTCTGTTCTGATGTGAAAAAATGCAGTCAAAGCCGCTTCTTGTCATATCTAAAACTGATGGAACGAAATCTGCCACTTAACACTTGGGCTTTGCAACTTATGGATGCGGTTTCTCTTCATCTGTTTAAGCTTTCGTTTCATATCTTGATTGGGATTATACTTTTCGTAGCTAACACCGTGGATCCTGCACGTTGCAATCAACCTGTCGTCAATTGAAGAGAAATCGATCACTGCACTTACGTCCTCATGATACTCAGCGCATGAATGTAGCTGATGTTGCATGCATGAATTTTGTTGATTGGATAGGACCTATTAAAAAACTAATCACGATAGTAAAAGTCAACGCAAACAACCGTGTTGTTGATGTTTTTATCAGGTTGTTTTGGTTGTTGTTCACAATATTGACCGTGTTTTATCGTGAATTAATGGATTAAATTCGTAATATTTTGTCGAAAAAATCGAGGATATGCAAAAATAACAAAATTGTATCGTAAAATATTGTGTTCCCGCAGAAAGCTCGTTTATTCTGGCAATGGATTCATCTCAACCCAGTGCCTCTCGGAGGTGTTCCAGTCGGTTGTCACTATCGAAAACGTTTAGTGCTTCAGCTACCCAAGTCGATACAAGACGTTCTGCGAGGGTAGATAATCTGGACACATATTTGTAGTTCGCAGTCTCCTAAACATTCCTTCTATTCCAGAACAAACGGACAGCAAATGCTTCGGCCAATCCGGATACCGAGAAACTTATGCATGATCTCTGTGATAATCCGTTCAAACTGACCAACCTGACACTTGCCGAAGAAGACGATCTGATTTCTAAAGCACCGGATGCGGTGACTCTCTCTTCACAAGAAACGAAAGAAGATCATAAACCTAGGGTTCGGCAGGGTTCAGTCTCGGTGATCTCGGTTAGTAGTGGCAGTGATCGGGAAGCTAGTCCAACACCAAGGAAAGTTAGCATTTCCGAATACTTCACCCCTGTGAAAGCATGTAGGGATTCGCCATCTTCCGGAAGGGGGGTTAGTGCGTTAAAAAGCACAACCCAAAAATCGTCGTGCCTTAAGGAAAACTACTCGAAGACTGATCCAAAGAAAGTCCAGAAGGCTCGAAGACAAATCTGCAGGACTACTAATATCAAAATGCTAACGAACAAATATTTTGATGAGTCCCAAAAGCGAATAACGAAATTCTTTCCCAAGACTGACGAAGATCCGGATCGGGTGGGGTATCACCGGGTACTAAAATTCTCTGCCATGCCGGCTATTAACACAGGCGATGAAAACATGGAAGAATTCTTGTCGATTGACATGAACGTTGGAACTCAACCGTTGCGAAATAGTCAAATTCAAGGGCCTGCATTGGATCCGATTCCAGATGATGACCCGGCAAAAATTATGGAACGTATTGAGAAGGTACAAAGTGCCTGTTATGATAAACAAAAAGATGACTGGAATATGGAGATAGAGAATGTTCCCGTGATGGTTGTCATACCTGGAAATGAAGAAGCAGTCGATTCGGGTTATTCGAATGATGGTCCTTCTTCTACTGAAAGAAAACGTGCTTGTCAGCAATCGAAAACACCGGCTGTGAAGCGGAAAACGGTTGCCTCAAAGTCGACGACAAAGAAAGGTCGTGCTGCGAAAACTCCTGCAACCTCGAGTAAGCAACAAAGACGGAAAATTGTATGTCCTAAGTACAAAATCATTGCCGGAACGACGTTTGCGGTTGACGCATTCAGATATGGCGACATCGAGGGAGTGTCGCATTATTTTCTGACACATTATCACGCAGATCACTATATTGGGCTGAAGCGAAGTTTTTCCAAGCCGTTGATCATGTCGCCTATCACATCGCGGTTGGTGAAAACGTTCATTAACGTGGAGGAAGAGTTCTATCAGTTGATCGAGCTGCACGAAGCGGTAATGATCGATGACGTCAGGATAACGGCGCTGGATGCTAATCAGTAAGTCAAATTTTCAGCATTTTCTCGAGTACTTTTTGCTTTTTTGACTTAGGGATTATCTTTGTTATTTGAAGCTCATTAATTTGTTATTGGTTTCCATTTGGCAGATTAGTTAATCTTATACTTTTTAAGTTGATATGTGTTATAACTTGCAATGGAATTCAAAACTGCGAAAGCGTTTCAAGCGATCAAAGATGCTTTAGATTGGATTTAAGAAATGGTGAAATTTTAATAAGCTTGTTCTTTCAGCTGCCCAGGCGCGGTCATGTTCCTGTTTCAGCTACCTACGGGGACCAACATACTTCATACGGGTGATTTCCGTGCCAGCGCCGAGATGGAAGAGTATCCGGAGTTTTGGAACATTGACATCCATTGCATTTATTTAGATACGACGTATCTCTCCTCCAAATATGCCTTCAAATCTCAGTATGAAAGCATAACGCAAGCACGCGAGGCGGTGAAAACACTTCTAGATCGGAACATTGGAGCTCGTGCGCTGGTCATTTGCGGTAGTTATCTGATTGGCAAGGAGAAAGTTTGGACTGAGCTTGCGGAACGGTTCAACTACAAAGTGTGGACGGAACCGAACCGGCGGAAAGCGCTGATTGCCATTGCCGATCCTCTACAACAGGCGCGGTTGGTAGACGAGCCTAAGCATGCCGACATTCACGTTCTTTCGATGAACAAGTTGTTCTATGATGTAAGTTTTGCTCCGCTCAAATTTCCGCCTTATGATTCCAAACAAGCAGAACATTTTTATTTGTAGGAACTAGTCACGCACATCGAGCAATTCCCGGATCGTTACGACTTGATCATTGCGCTTCGACCCAGCGGCTGGGAGAAGAACAGCCGGCCTCAATACCGAGGTCGGATAAACATCATCGGTATCGAATACTCAGAACATTCCAGCTTCGACGAACTGAAACGATTCGTTCGTTTTCTACGACCACAGGAGGTTATTAGTACGGTTCCGTATGGCAATTCGAATCAAAATCGAACGCCTCAGGTTCCCATGAATTGGTACCGAGGGGACATTCGACCGGAGCGTCCGGCGTTGCAGCTGTCGATGACAAGTTTTGTGAAAGTTGGGTCCAAGACACCCGGTTCAAAGGTGGTTGAAAGCCGGCTAAAACTTCCTGCAGCGAACGATGAAATTAACGACGACGATGATTGTATGATAGTTTCAGACCAGGGCACGGCTGATGCCACCGTAAATGATCAGTGTGATAAAGTTAAAGAAGCAAACATCGAGGATATGGTGCATTCTGAGAAAGGCGAGGACGATGGGGACTCGGATAGCGATTGGATGCCATAATGTTTTATTTTTGCAAATTGTTGTTTAGTGATAAGTAAGAATTTTATAACTACTCGCCTACATTATGATGTTTATAAAATAAACTGGTAATATTTTTCGGAAAAAAAAAAAAAAAAATCATACTTGAGGGGGCGAATTCAAGGTGACAAGGTGAGGTAAAACCTTATTTCGAAAAATAAACAAGCTTCCCAGTTTGTGTGTATTTTTCGATCCAAAATAATTTAATTTTTTTTTGTTGGGGCATAGAATCACTGCGTCCAACTGCTACAACAAATTTGTGAAGAACATCGAAGCCTATTTATGATCAATGGTGGGCGTAAAGGCAGAACATGAAGCCTTTACTAACATGAGGAGCCGAGCGAACCAACGATCACCTTTCACGCGCGCTTAATGGAGAAAATTCGCCTCTGTGGCTACAGTACCGTCGACCAAGACCGGTTCATTCGGGTTCAGTTGTTGAAAGGAATGCGAAATAAAGAGTTGGTAAAAGCTGCACGGACCTTCGGATATAATACTCTCTACATCGTCCAATCTGCTACTCGGGAGGAGGCATACGCTGCCGAAGCAGCTCATTCGGATCCCTCACAAGCACTAGTGGTAACCCAAAACCACCAACGAATCTCTGGTGAAATGCAAAGTTGGAAGCGCAAGCGCGAAGAAACGGTCGACAGATTCGGATCGTGCCCTGCAATCAACAGCAACTGCAACAAGTGCGGCGTGCGTGGCCACTTCGCTATAGTGTGTCGAACGAAGGATGCCAACCGTCTGGAAGTCGAGCGAATGCACTCACCGAAACGGACGCGTATTAAGAACAATGAAAAGGTAAATCTGCAGGAAATTGAGTATTAAGTTTTGATTTTTTTAAAATAAATATATGAATTGTTACGATAGTAGTAGTAAAAACCCACCGAAGTTCTATTCAAATCCTAAGACTATTATCATTGATAATGCACTTCCAGGAAATAAACACAATATCCTTGGCAGACACACTTGATTGATTGCCGAGTGGGATCGGCTAACCCAATCCGTTTTTTGATCGATTCTGGACCAGATGTGAACACAATCATCCCCACGATTGGATGAAACTGAAAAATGAGTTCAACTCTGGCAACGTTAAGCTGAACTTCGGTATATTATCGAGTAATAGCGACCTTCGATCTTACGCGTCCAGGAGTCCCATTTCTATAGAGTGTGCGTTCAAGGCACTGATCGAAACGGTAGGAAGCAGTAAACCAGCAATCATGGCTGAGTTCTACGTCATAGATCAAGGTTCCCGTTCTCTCATAAGTCGATCGACTGCAAGCGATCTGGGTCTACTAAAAATTGGAGTTGATGTGAACAGCTGCGAGAAAACCGAGCAAATTATCAAGTTCCCCAATGTTCCCGGCGTCTTGATCAAATTTAGCGTCGATGCGTCTGTTCCTCCGACGAAAAACGCGTATCATAATGTCCCTGCCGCGTGCAGGAAGAGCGCTAAACGAGGCTAAAAAAAAAAAAAAAAAAAGGCATAGGAAGGGGGCGGCCCCCGTGAGCGGTTGGGGGGTGGGGGGGGGGGGGGGAAAGGAAAAATTTTTTTTTGGTTGGGGGTGAAAAAAGGGACCACCGGGGAAAGAAAAGGGGTGTTTGCTGGCGTTGTTTGGGTGGAATGAATTTAAGTAAAGGGGAAAAAATTTGGGTGGGGTTGGGGGCTTTCTGCTGGAAGGGAAGGGGTTGGGGTTGGTGGTGGGGGGTGTGATTTATTTATTTATTTAAATAGCCATACATCGTATTTACGATATGACTTCATCTACAACATTTCGCCAATATACTCGGTCTATGGCTGCCTCTCTCCAACCTCGTTGACGACCCACACTCGCCAGATCCTGTTACACCTGGTCCGCCCATCGTGCTTGCTGTGCCCCACGCCTTCTTGTACCGGCCGGATTCGAGGCGAACACCATTTTTGCAGGGTTGTTGTCCGGCATTCTCGCAACATGCCCTGCCCACCGTATCCTTCCAGCCTTCGCGACCTTCTGAATGGTGGGTTCGCCGTAGAGTTCAGCGAGATCGTGGTTCCATCTTCGCCGCCACACTCCATCCTCCTGTACGCCGCCAAAGATGATCCTAAGCACCCGGCGTTCGAAAACACCAAGTGCTTGCAGGTCCTCCTCGAGCATCGTCCACGTCTCGTGCCCGTAGAGAACAACCGGTCTTATCAGCGTACTTTGTACTTTGTTTTCACCTCCAGTCCGACTTTCGCAGCTTCGCGTTTTAGGCGGGTGTACATTTCTGAAACCGTTTCAAATCTTCTGCCGACAATGTTCATGTCATCCGCAAAACAAACGAACTGACCGGATCGAGTGAAAATCGTACCTCGGCTGTTGAGCCCGGCTCTTCGCATGACACCTTCTAGCGCAATGTTGAACAATAGGCACGAAAGTCCATCACCTTGACGTAGTCCCCGGCGTGATTCAAACGAGCTGGAATGTTCGCCCGAAATCTTCACGCAGTTTCGCACACCGTCCATCGTAGCTTTAATCAGTCTAGTGAGCTTCCCGGGAAAGCCGTTCTCGTCCATTATCTTCCATAGCTCTATGCGGTCGATACTGTCGTACGCCGTCTTGAAATCAATGAACAGATGATGCGTCGGGACCTGGAATTCGCGGCATTTTTGGAGGATTTGCCGTACAGTAAAGATCTGGTCCGTCGTCGAGCGCCCGTCGATGAAACCGGCCTGATAACTTCCCAAGAACTCATTTACTTTTGGTGAAAGCCGGCGGAAGATGACCTGGGATAGCACTTTGTAGGCAGCGTTTAGGACTGTGATCGCTCGGTAGTTCTCACACTCCAGCTTGTCGCCTTTCTTGTAGATAGGGCATATAACCCCTTGCTTCCACTCCTCCGGTAGCTGTTCTGTTTCCCAGATTCGGACTATCAGCCGATGCAGATAGATGGCCAGCCTTTCCGGGCCCATCTTGATGAGTTCAGCTCCGATGCCATCTTTGCCAGCTGCTTTGTTATTCTTGAGTTGTTGGATAGCATCCTTAACTTCCCTCAGCGTGGGAGCTGGTTCGTTCCCATCCTCTGCTGTGCTGACGTAGTCATTTCTTCCACCGACTTGGACTTCAACGCCCGCGTCCTCTGCGCCATTCAGGTGTTCGTCGTAGTGCTGCTTCCACCTTTCGATCACCTCACGGCCGTCTGTCAGAATGCCCCCATCTTTATCCCTACAAATTTCGGCTCGCGGCACAAAGCCTTTTCGGGACGTGTTGAGCTTCTGATAGAACTTCCGTGTTTCTTGGGAACGGTACAGCTGCTCCATCGCCTTGCACTCAGCTTCTTCCAGGCGGCGTTTCTTTTCCTGGAATAGGCGGGTCTGCTGCTTCCGCTTCCGTTTATAACGCTCCTCGTTCTGCCGGGTCCCGTGCTGTAGCATTATTGCCCGCGCTGCGTTCTTCTCCTCCAAAACCTCCCTGCACTCTTCGTCGAACCAGTCGTTCCCTCGACTCTGCTCAACGTACCCGACGACGTTCTCTGCTGCGTCGTTGATGGCTGCTTTGATATTCCTCCAGCAGTCCTCGAGAGGGGCTTCGTCGAGCACACCCTCATCCGGCAACGCTGCATCGATATTCTGCGCGTAGGCCGTGGCGACATCCGGTTGCTTCAGCCGCCCTAGGTTGTACCGTGGCGGGCGTCGGTACCGTACGTTGTTTACGACGGATAGTTTTGGGCGCAGTTTTACCATCACCAGGTAGTGGTCGGAGTCGACGTTAGCGTCACGATGACGTCGGTAATGTCGGAAAAGTGCCGTCCATCGATCAGAACGTGGTCGATTTGCGATTCTGTCTGCTGCGGTGATCTCCAGGTGTACTTATACTGGAGGCTGTGCTGGAAGTAGGTGCTACGAATGGTCATATTTTTGGAGGCGGCGAAGTCAATAAGTCGGAGGCCGTTGTCGTTCGTTCGCTGGTGAGCGCTGAACTTTCCAATAGTCGGTCTAAATTCCTCCTCATGGCCAACCTGAGCATTGAGGTCCCCGATGATGATCTTGACGTCATGGTTTGGGCAGCGGTCGTAGTCACGTTCGAGCTGCGCGTAAAATGCCTCTTTGTCATCATCGGTGCTTCCAGAGTGTGGGCTGTGCACGTTGATAATGCTGAAGTTGAAGAACCGGCCCTTGATTCTCAACCTGCACATTCGGTCATTGATCGGCCACCACCCGATCACGCGCTTCTGCATGTCACCCATCACTATAAAAGCTGTTCCCAGCTCGTGTGTGTTGCCGCAGCTCTGGTAGATGGTATGGTTACCTCTAAACGTACGCACCATGGATCCCTTCCAGCACACCTCCTGCAGCGCTACGATGCCAAACTAATGATCCTTCAGTGCATCGGAGAGTATGCGGGTACTTCCGACGAAGTTGAGCGATCGGCAGTTCCACGTACCGAGTTTCCAATCGCTAGTCCTGTTTCGTCGCTGTGGTCCTCGCCGATTGTTCTGGGTCGTATTCTGCTGTAAATGTTCCTGTGCTTGCTTTTTTTACGGCTGGCTTGCAGGGCCTGACACCAACCCCCTACTTTCCGGAGGGATGTTTGGGTTGAATTGCGCCCCGGAAATTTTCCAGCGCGAGATGTCAGGAATACTCCGGGAAGTAAAGAATATTATAGTGTATATTGACGATATCCTTATGTTCGCGATGAGCCTATATCAACTTCGGAAAACGGTGGCTCACGTGTTGAAAATTTTAAGGCAAACCATTTGACCTTCAACCTTGATAAATGCGAATTTGATAAGACCCAGATAAGGTGGTTGGGACACGAACTCAGCGAACATGGATTCAACATCGATGAGGAAAAAATAAAGGATACTTTAGGTTCAGGCAGCCTAACACCATTTCCGAGCTACAAAGTTTCCTGGGGCTGGCTTCGTTTGTGAGCCCTTACATCGAAGGGGTTGCTAACATCGCGAGTCCACTATGGGCTCTTACGAACAGCTGTAATGTCTGGGCCTGGGATCAAGAGCATTCTAAAGCCTTTGAACATCTAAAGCATCTAATAGCCCAATGTACGACATCTCTCCATTACTTTTCGGACCAGGATACAACGATCTGGTACACCGATGCCTCGCCGCAAGCACTAGGTGCAGTGCTCGTCCAGGATGATAACAGGAATCCACCACGCGTTATAAGTTTTGCATCAAAAGCATTGACTACCACGGAGAAAAAATATCCGCAAAACCAGCGTGAAGCTCTTGCTGCCGTATGGGCTGTTGAGCATTTCAATTACTTCTTATTAGGTCGGCCCTTTACCCTCCATACAGATGAACAAGGATTTACATTTATATTGAACAGATGCCGAGAAGATACCAAACGAGCGTTAATCCGCACCGATGGGTGGGCCCTTATGGCTGGCCCACAATTGATACGTTGCGGATGCGTTTGCGTGAATTTGACAGTTTTCCTATAGGTTTTCTGTCAAATTTACGTCAACGGAACGCAAACGTATCTATTGTGGGTGACCCTTTAGGCTCAGTCCATATAATTTCCACGTGGAATATATACGGGGTCGAGATAATATAGCCGATCCATCTTCACGGCTCTATGAACTAAAAACTAACTCCATGTTTGAAGCTATCCAAACTGGTATTAAATTTGCCAATAATATTGTCATGACATTGAAGTTCAGTAATGGATTTTAAGTCATTAAATATTTTGAATTGGAATGCTCGATCCATCAGAGATAACGAGGATGAGCTATTTAATTTTTTAAGAGTTCATAACGTGCACATTGCTGTTATAACCGAGACTTATCTCAAACCTCCCCATAAGGTCAAAAGAGATGCAAATTATTTTGTCTACCGAAATGATCGCCTTAATGGAGCTGGTGGTGGTGTTGCCATCATTGTCCATAGGCGTATCAAACATCACATTCTTTCTTCATTTGAAACCAAAGTTTTTGAAACTTTGGGGGTTTCAGTTGAAACAAAATTTGGCCAATGTACTTTTATAGCTGCCTATTTGCCTTTCCAATGCACTGGTCAGCAAAAGAACTGGCTCAAGGGTGACCTCCAGAAACTTACCCGTCATAGGTCTAAATTCTTCGTTATTGGTGATTTCAATGCAAAACACCGCTCATGGAATAATTCACAAAGCAATGCCAATGCACAGTGGGCCAGGAGACGAAATTAGCAAGACAAAACCTCTAGCGCTTTGAGCATGCATTTTATCAAGATGATTGCTTCAGCATTGTTGCTCAGTTTTATCTGCGCCACAATTTGGTAATAAAAATTAGTTCCAATTTTCACCGCAAGGGCGGCGCTGCGATACTAACTTTTTTATTTCGCCTTCTAGCGGTTTGATGTCTTCGGCAAAGTTGTAGAGCATAAAATAATAAGAAAGTTTACCGAAGACATCAAAGTTCTATGTCTACAAATAACAAAGTTACGATTAGTTTTGTAAAATTTAACTGAAATTTACGTTTTTTCTACTAATTTTAATATTTTTGTCAAA
Source organism: Aedes koreicus (assembly GCA_024533555.2). NCBI lineage: Eukaryota > Metazoa > Arthropoda > Insecta > Diptera > Culicidae > Aedes > Aedes koreicus. The sequence goes on from JAHHFK020000574.1 coordinate 44,543, forward strand.
TATGTTATTTTTGGTACCATTTATGTGTTGAACCTTATAATTTGCGTATGTTTTGGAAATGTTCGCATAGTTTTGGGACATAACAAGCGAAATATTAGCCAAAACTTTGAAAAATATTATGAATTTCAAAATTAATTTTCTCAAAAAATTGCAAGTTGTTGCAAAAAATTACTCATGTTTCAGAAAGTACCATATGTGACCTTCCAATTCTGAAATTATGCCCGATACATATTTTGATATATTTGAGATATCTGGATTAATTATAATTAATATTTTTGATCTAGCAACTATTTTTTATTTTATATTTACTATTATTTCAACAGGTTTTGTACGGATTCTGGAAATTGATTTTTATCGGTTTGAGGAAACTGTTTTGTGAGTGTCATCACGGGGTCAGAGGTTAGCAAAAGTCTTCTAAATACAGCTTCGATGTTCGCCAGGCGACTGAATTGTCGAGAATGGTGCTCCCGAAATTTTCTGATCGATTTGTTCCGACGCTCTTGTGCTTCTTCCGACAATAGTCCAATAGGAATTTCGCAATGACTTATTATTTCAGATCCATGTACCAAGATCCTGTGAACTGAAGGCGAAAGGGGATAATAATCATAATAATGGACATATAACTTTCTAGTTTCTTCTGCATAGGTTTCGAATGATTTGACGTCGATTTCTAATTTCGATGATAGCGCGCAAAGAAGTGTAGCGACTCGACGAACGATGTCCACCTCAAGTCCTGTAATTCTTGCCGTTGTTTCTGGATCTTGAAAGAATCTTCTAGCAGTGTTGCCATCATTTGGGTTACCTGATGAAAAAATAAAGATAAAGGGATCTACTTCCCGATAAAGAAGAAAAATGCAGTTACCTCCGGATGGCAAAGGTTCACCAAATTGCCCCCGATTCCACCCAAAAGAAAAACCACAGACAGACGTTCAAGCAAGAACACAATTAATCGAAAACTAGGAGGTGACACGGGTGTAGTGGTTAACATCTATACGTCTCACGCCAATATAACGAGTTCGAATCGCACCCCCGGACAAGTTTCCAAAACACCCAAAAGGTAAAGGGTGTCCACAGTTAAATTGTATCACTTTAATCTTGTCCTCAAAAACAAGTCTCTCAACCGATTGTCATGAAATATTCAGGGAATAAAATACTATGCATAATCTTGGTTTAGGTATTTTTATTTCTAAAACAAATCCAAAAGCCCGAATTTTCTTCTTAATACCACGCATAAGGTTTTGTACAACGCTTGAACCGACATTTTTCCCCGCTTTCAACCATGACTTCAGCATTTCCTGTTCTGTAGTGACAACTTTAGGATGCTTACGAAGTTCGTACTTCATTTTAGCCCAGTATTTTTCAATTGGCCGCAACTCTGTAGAATTTGGGGGATTAAGATCCTTCGGCACGAAATTGACACCATTCGTCTTGAACCACTCCAGAACATCCTTGGAGTAGTGACCAGTGGCTAGGTCTGGCCAAAAAATTCTAGGAACGTTGTGTGTTTTCAGAAACGGAAGCAGTCGTTTTTTCAAGCATTCATTCATGTATACTTGATCATTTACAGTTGAAGTTGTCACGAAAGGCTTTACCGCACGAACAAATCCCCTGCCAAATCATGAATTTCTTGGGGAACTTTGACACTTGCTGTTTCCTGAGAGACTCTGGAACATCGAACTTGTCTCGCAGTCACATACTGGTTGCCGGGAATTTGTTTAAAGTCCACTTTTACGTGTGTTTCGTCAACATTTGTCTGTACAGCTTACGCGCACGTGTTTTAGCTGTCCTATTCTGTTTTTCATTGTGGTCTGGAGCTTTCTGAACTTTGAATGAACGGAGCCCGGCTCGTTTCTTGGCTTTCTGCACGAAACTTTTGGTCAAGTGCAGCTTTTTCGCTACATCTCGAACGGAACAGTTGCGTTTGCGTTTAAAGGCAGCAACCAGTCGCTTGTCATCCTTCACACAGTACGGAACACTTTTTCTACCACTCACCTTCTTCCGATCGACAGTTAAATGTTCCCCGAAACGTTTTATGACACGAGACACTGTAGACTGGTGAACTTTCAACATCTTTCCGGTTGTCGAGGTGCGTGTGCGAAATGTTCTCGCACACTTGCTGTTCCTTCGACTCCATTTTCGAAACTACGACACATTTCACAATGAAACTCACGCAGTGTAAACAATACATGCTGAGGTCATTTCACCTAAAATTTCGTTGAAATCAACCCAAAGGGTGAAATGTTACAGCTTATTGAAAGTGATGCAATTTAACTGTGGACACCCTTTATATGAGTGACTACGACGGGAGACGTACAAGCCCAGGGCTGAAAATCTCGATAAACAAGGATTAGTTCTATAAATAAAAATAATCGATAACTTTGTGTAAATTTGTCAATCGTTTGTTCACTAACGCCGCGTAGTTTACTTAGTCAAGGTGCCCACTGATGTGATGAACTCGCGGCGTCTGCTAGCATGTCAAAATATTATGCCGACGATCACCACACGCCACCCGATATTGACACGATGTTTTGACGTGTGAGCAATGAGATGCCACATAGCGGCAACAAAACTGACAGATTTGCTAGTTGCTAGTTGCTTATTGTTATTTGGCGATTTCTTTTATATTGATAGATATGAAATTTTACACACGCTGAGAATTCATGTTTGAATGGCTGTGGAAAAACATCGGGCATGTATGAAGCATTATGAATCATGAAGTTAAAGAAGACTGTTAAAATTGCTCGGAACACTGCACAGATGAGCAGATTTTGGGACAAACTTGACAAAGAGGTTGATACTACAGGTCCTCAACATCATTTGATGGCGGGTGTCACAAGATAGGAAATAATGAGACTTAGTTTTAATGATATTTTTATATGGCAGTGCAATAATTCTTTTTCAAAATTCCTAACTATTTTCGTATGAATAGCTGTTATAATTGCTTATCGTCTTAGTGAAACGCGTATTTCGTATCTTGCAGATATCCTGAGTGCCTTGTTTACAGACACCACTGAGTATGGAATGAAAAGGGAATAACTCATCAAATCATAATCAAATAACTCGTATGTCATTCCTTCCATTAGCCACAGGAGATTTTTCCCGTTCGGATTCTCAGTGGACCATGCTTTACATATGTATTTGCTCACAACGGACCATGATCTCGGGTTTACTATTTTTCTTTTTCTTCACTTATCTTAAGACTAATGACTTGCTCAAGACACCAAGCGTCCATCCTAAGGAAGGAAGGGTATGGGTTCCTCGTTTGAAGCGCAGATGAGAAATGCTTTCGCTTCTGCTATATTCATCCTCGGCGTAAGGGAGGTGGGAGGTACACCGTCTGATGAAGGATGATGATGCGTCCAAAAGGAGCCTCATCCGCATGGTAAAAAGTAACGAGGTTGGTTGGTTTCTCACTCATACAAAATAAGAAAACCCTCTTTCCCTTCGGTGGCACCCATCGCGAACAGGATATGCAAAACAAAAGAAGGTTCTTTCGTTGTTGAGATCTCACAGCGGTCCCGACGCCGACGAAGGTGGGTGAGTGGTCAAAACTGTTACACGGTTTATCCAATGCGGGATACCTTTAAAAAAAAATTCTTCACTTCGAAAGTTATGTATATTCTTAGGCCAATTCACATACTATAGTTAGTGAGTTAATTGATGGAAATTGTGAATGTGAGCAGACCTTGACAAAGGTTGCACATTTGAGACGTTTACTTTCATACAAATACTACTGTATTGTCAACCGTTTGACAAATGTACACTGAGCGACATAAGAAAGATGAGCACATAAATAAAACCTGCGAGCGGAATGAAGGAGTAAGACACTATTAAAAATGACAGGAAATGTACTCGAAAGAGAGAGCGCTGCTGCCGTTACTGGCTTGCTGCTGACGTTTCTTTGCTTATGTGATCTGCAAACTGAGTGGGGTGGGATGGAATATGGCGTAGATCCGACAACGAACGTCCGGTGACGGTGGAAAATCAACAAGAATGAAAAACAATGCAATAAGGAAACACGCTGCTGGTGAAAGCTGTAGAAGCATCAACCAACCCCCACCGCACCATACTCATTATCATCAAGAGTAAATCCTAGCCGAGATGCGGATCCTGGGACTTTGAGGAACAACGAGATTTTTTCACAACTACTTCTCAGAACCAGGGAGGGACGACTAGAGTAGGTACAGTGAATTCTTCGTTACTTGACATTTAAGATCAGATTGTTTGAGTTACATAACGTCATAAGAATGTCTAGCTTGAAATTCACTATTCCAATTCAATTTTTATATGGAAAGAAAATATGTTTTTAAAATATAAAACTGAATGTTTAGGTCATGAGTTGTTAGATAGATGATTTTTTTTCTCAATTTACCATTTAGTGAAAGATATATTGAGTTATCGATACGTCATTTCGAAAATACTGCAGAAGAAATTTCATTGAGTTAGTGAAAAATCGAATCACATCATTCGGAGTAAGAGGGAGCCGACTGTACACGCGTTTCTTAATTGGGATGAAGATGATGAGTTGGGTTCCCCTGGTTGATACCGAGCAAAGATGGAGACGTTATACGTCTTCTTATATGCTTGCGTGAGCATCGTACTCCTCTGGTAACAGCGCCTGGGTGGGGTTGTTGGAATCTTTTCATTCTGTAGATGAACCATCATCACGGACGGAGTGAGCTGGAATAATATCAACAACCGTGATAGCAATAGGTGTTTGTGAGGAAAGGGCTTCTTGAAAAAAAAAAAGATGTTGACGGTAGCTGTGGCGGTATAATGTTATGGAAGCCAAACGTATTTTTTCGTTGCAAAACTACTAAAACCACTAGAATATGCTTGTTTTGATTAAACCCCACGTGCACTCGGCCAACATTTAATTTAAGGATAGAAAAAATCTCGAGTGAATGAAACGTGGCTTAGTAGATTGATGCACATTTTGAAATTTATACTCCTCTGCCTTTGCGATTAAATATCGCGTCCTGAACAGCTTCTAAAATTAAAGTACATTTGATTAACTGACACTGCATATATTAGAAGTTTACATGAAAATTAATGTGAAGAAAGCATAATCAAAATTTTCATTCATTGTTCTATAAATATCCGTATAAGAAATATTCTCAGCTACAATTTTGACTCAGCTACAAAGTTATTAATTTCCCCCGAGATTGTTAACCTATGGAATGATCAAACAGTTGCGCTCAGTCATCAACACTTTTTTGTGCAGTGTGGCATAATGAGTGAATCGAAAAGTAATTATCAAAATTTCAAACACAGTTTACTCAAATGCTGATGAAGATGTTTTCTGTGTGTTCGTGAGTAAATGATTTTTTGTCTGTCAACTGTTGTGCATTTGATTTGCTTCTGTTAAGTTGTTCACTTACACACCAAATTTGGTTTTTTCATTCGAGCAAAATGATTTGTTTACCAGAAATTTCTTCTTTTTGCTGAAATACAGCAATCAGTTTCACCAATAATTGAAAAACAGCAAATGTCAAACCACAGTCAAACATTTTACTGAAATCCCAGTAACCCTGTTTACCTGTCAAATATAATTCACGCATCAACGACGGAAAGTTGTATTGATATCTAGCATTTTATTTTATTTCAAGTTGTGAGTTGTTTGTTTAATTGGAAAGGTCCAATGGATCCGATTCAGCATAACATCATCGAAACATTGAAATTAGAAAGCTATGATTTCGAAGAACTGTTTGGTAGGTAAAATATAATGAAAAAAACATTTGATTTTTGTAGGTTGATGTTTTCAAGACGGTAAAATGGCAGATTCAGTTGAAGTTAACTGATAATGTTTTTAGTACTGTTTACTTTTACTTTTTTTAATTTACATTTTATTTTATGTACCTTCATATGAACAATGCTGAATAAAAATTCCATGGATCGATAGGTATCCGAAGTAATCTCCTGAAACATGTATCGCAGATTGTGAATGTAAGCCAAGATTGAATAACTTTATTATCTTGAATGCATTAATCAATATTTACATGTCCGATGAAGTTGCCTCAGCTTTATTCTTATTTATTCATATATTTTTATTTAATTTTTTTTTTAGTAAACATTGTGCTGATATTTCAGCAGCGTCAAAAAATTGCTTTTACGTTACGTTCACTAATCAAAACAGCAATCTACGGGGATTGTGGGTTCGTGCGATCGTTCAACAAATCACAAGCAAGTTTGCTGAAGTTACAGTGAAGTGCTGTCAGTTTAATGAAATTTATTTTTGCTGGAACAGTAACATTTCTTTGCTGGATGGATTGCTGGTTTTACAGCTCGGCAAAAGGCAGCAAAATTATGCTGATTTCCAGCGAAAAAAAAAGAGTGTGTACGGAATAACGAGAACTGATCATTCTCGCAAAATCTCTCAAGGCAGTCACATCGGAAAGTGGATTCCTCGTTTTGTTTTTACTTGCCCGTGAACACATGGTTTTGAAAATTTGTAAATTTTAAGGTTCTTAGTTTCAAGTGGCGAAACACTGTATGGTGTAAATAGTTAAGTTAGGGACTATCCATATACCACGTGGACTGGATTTGACCGATTTCTGACACTCCCCTCCCCCTGCGTGTTCAATCATTCATATATTTTTTCTATAGAATGTATGGATCGTGGACACTTGCCAACCCCCCCCCCTCCACAAAACTGTCCACGTGGTATATGGATGGCCCCTTATCTCGATTCGATTTTTTTCTTTTTTCCCTTTTCTTAAGTCAAATTAGACAATCTTAGAGAAATATCTAGTAGTTTAGGTTAGGTTAGGTGAGCTTACTCTTATTTTTTTCTTATTGTTCTCAAGTGGTGTAAATAGTGTTAAAGTTTCTTGGTTGGTAAATGACTGGACAATGCGTACCATTGGTATAAAATAGATGCTACTGCGATCTTCTTGTCCAGTAACTCCTATCTCTACCTCCCCGTGGTGCCGACTGGGGTATGACCTTGGTCATATGCTAATAGGGAAGGGGGCTGCCCTCTTCAAAGGGTGCAGGCTATCTGAGCGTCAGGAGCGGCTCAAAACAGCGTCTGTTCACCATGTTAGGAGCGGCTGATCATCGTCCTCGTGCCAGCGTGGTACTCTAGACAGTGCTGTGCACGATGGTCCTCCGGCAAAAAGGGGTTGTGGAAGGCCCAACAAGCCGCCCTTAAAAAAATCAATGTTACAAATAATACAGAAGTTAATACGGACTGGACAAATCGGCAAAGACCTAGACGACGGAATAAGGACTACGATTGGAAACTCGGAACATGGAACTGCAAATCGCTCTGCTTCCCTGGCTGCGATAGGATAATCTACGACGAACTTCAACCACGTAACTTCGAAGTCGTAGCACTGCAGGAGGTTTGCTGGACAGGACAGAAGGTATGGAAAAGCGGGCATCGAGCGGCTACTTTTTACCAGAGCTGTGGTACCACAAACGAGCTGGGCACCGGCTTTGTAGTGCTGGGAAAAATGCGTCAACGCGCGATTGGATGGTTTCCGATCAATGCGAGAATGTGCAAGTTGAGGATCAAGGGACGATTCTTCAACTACAGCATCATCAACGTACACTGCCCACACGAAGGGAGACCCGATGACGAAAAAGAAGTGTTCTACGCGCAGCTAGAGCAAGTGTATGATGGCTGCCCGCAGCAGGACGTAAAAGTCGTCATTGGTGACATGATCGCTCAGATAGGACGGGAGGCAATGTACAGACCGGTAATAGGGCCTAACAGCCTGCATACCGTATCGAACGATAATGGCCAACGATGCGTGAACTTTGCGGCCTCCCGTGGTTTAGTAGTCCGAATTACCTTCTTCCCCCGTAAAGACATCCACAAAGCCACTTGGAGATCATCTGACCAACGACCATGTTCTAATCGACGAGAAATTCTTCTCCAATATCATCATCGTTCGCCGTTACCGCAGCGCGAATATAGACTTGGACCACTACTTAGTTGCAGTATGTATGCGCTTAAAACTCTCGACGGTGTACAACACGCGTCGAATTTGGACGCCACGACCTAACATTGAGCTATTACGGGTAACTGGAGTTGCCCAGGAATACGCGCAACAGCTAGAAGCAGCCCTACCAACGGAAGAGCAGCTTGGCGCAGCTACTCTTGAGGATGGCTGGAGAGATATTCGAACCGCCATTGGTAGCACTGCAATAGTGACGCTAGGTACTTCTGGACCGAATCGAAAAAATGACTGGTTTGATGGCGAATGCAAGCAGTTAGTAGAGGAGAAGCATGCAGCACGGGCGAGAATACTGCAACACCATACGAGAGCGACTGTGGAACGGTATAGTTAGACAGGCCCGGTACAGGCAAAATTCTACTCTTCGAAGGAAAAAGCGCTAGAGGGAAGATCGAGACCGCTAAGAAATGGAAGCAGTGTACCGTGCTAACGACACACGCAAATTCTACGAGAAGTTGAACAGCTCGCGCAAAGGCTATGAACCACAAGCCGATATGTGCAGAGACCTGGATGGTAACCTTCTCACAGGAGAGTGTGGGGTGATTGAAAGGTGGAAGCAGTACTTCGACGAGTACCTGAACAACAATGTTACAGCGAACGAAAGTGGCACGGTAATAAATCTAGGAACACGCGCAGAAGATGACACGATCCCGACCCCAACCTTTCAGGAAGTTGAGGAGGAAATTGGTCGGTTGAAGAACAACAAAGCTGCGGGGTTTGACCAACTCCCAAGCGAGCTATTAAAATACGGCGGTGAAGCACTGGCCAGAGCACTACACTGGGTAATTACCCAGATTTGGGAGGAGGAATGTTTACCGGAGGATTGGATGGAAGGAATAGTGTGTCTCATCTATATAAAGGGCGACAATTACCGTGCGATCACGCTACTGAGCGCTGCCTACAAGTTGCTCTCCCAAATTTTATGCCACCGCCTGTCACCAATTGCAGAGCAGTTCGTGGGGCAACACCAAGCGGGATTCATGGGGGCCCACACATCATCTTTTCATCGATTTCAAATCAGCGTATGATACAATCGATCAAGGCGACAACAGATCATGCACGAATTTGGATTTCCGGAAAAACTGACGCGGTTGATCAAAGCAACGATGGATCGAGTGATATGTGTCGTCCGAGTATCAGGGACACTCTCGAGTCCCTTCGAATCTCGGAGAGGGTTACGGCAAGGTGATGGATTGTCGTGTTTGTTGTTTAACATTGCATTGAAGGGTGTGATTCGAAGAGCTGAAATAGACACGAGTGACACCCCAAGTAACCACGAGGCTGTAATAGCATGCATATATAGGGCATATGTATTACGTCTAGTGCATCATTGAAGTTGGATTAAAGCTGAAAAGGGCCCCACTAAGATCGAACTAATGCTATATCTGTTGTAATGCCATAAGACATTGCTAAAGTAGCATTATTGCATCGATAATGCATCACTACATTCTTAAGCTAATCTAACGCTTCATTACTTGACAACTGTTGAATTGATGCGATCCCGCATTACCGATGTTGATTTCGGGTTGAATAAGTGCAATAATATAATGCTTTTGGTTACTTGGGACGATCTTCAGGAAGTCTGTCCAACTATTTGGCATCGCCGACGACGTTGATATCGTAGCACGTAACTTTGAGACGATGGCGGAAACATACATCAGACTTAAGGTTGAAGCTGGTAGGATTGGGCTTGTGATTAATGCGTTGAAAACAAAATACATGAAGGGAAGAGGCTCACGAGAAGACAATGTTAGCCTCCTACCACGAGTTCAGATCGACGGTGATGAAATCGAGGTAGTAGACGAATTCGTGTATCTGGGCTCATTGGTGACCGCCGATAACGTCACCAGCAGAGAAATACAAAGGCACATTATGGCTGGCAATCGTGCCTACTTTGGACTCCGAAGGACGCTAAGACCGAACAAAGCTCACCGAACTATAAAGTTGACCATCTTCAAGACATTAATTAGACCGGTAGTTCACTACGGCAACAAAACATGGACATTGTTAGTGGAGGACCAATGTGCCCTTAGTGTCTTTGAACGGAAGATGCTGCGTACGATCTACGGTGGAGTACAGATGGAAGACGAAACGTGGAAATTTTGGGGGAAAATGCTCCATCAGATTAAACACCGTTAAATATTGGTTTCAAGAGTTTCGTGGTGGCCGCAACTCTACTACCGATCAAGTCCACAGCGGCAGGTCCTCCGATGCGGTTACAGAGGAAAATGTCAAAAAAGTTCATGAAATGGTGTTGGCTGTACGGGAAGTGAAGGTGCGTGAAAGATTAGTACTGAGCGCACACGCCACATTTTGGGTGAGACTCTGCATATGAAAAAGTTATCTTTCCGCTGGATGCCGCGCATGCTTACTCCTGACCAAAAACAAGAACGCGAGAGCACTTCGAAACGGTGTTTGGGCTTGCTGGTGTGGGGTGGGAGGGGTTTTTGGGGTCGGGTGGGTATTGGTGGAGGGACCTTGGTCCACTATTACCCCACAGGGGAAAAGAGGGGGGGGCGAAAAGGGACTGGAGGGGGGGCGGGTGGGGGGGGGGGGCGGGGGGGGGGGGTGGTGGGGCATTCTTTTGGGGGCTCGCCTAAAATAAAAAAAACAAAACAAGGGAGAGTATAGTGGGTTTAGGGGGGGGGGGGGGGGTGTAAGTAGGCTCTGGCCTCGAGTGGACGCGTTTTTCCTGTGCTGTCATTTTTTTTCGGAAAATTTACGCAATTTTCTAAGTAGCAAAAGATTTTTCATTGATTGAAAAATGCATTGAGGATAATCGTGTTGCAAAGAGCAGAACCGTGAAAGCATTCCCGTTGTGTTCATGGAGATAAAAGTTGCATTCGGGATGAAGCTTTCATTTGCAAGAGTTGAAGCGAAGTTGAGTATCGTAGTTTATTTTGTACCACAAACAATAGTAACGTCCGTTGGGAATGAAGCTAAGACTGGAGCTTTCAAAGAACGGTGGTGCGTGGTACGAAAAAAAGACTCGATTTCCTGTTTCAAAAGTACTTAGGATTGGTGATAATCCATGCATCGTTTAAAAGAATCGCCCCAATCATCTCTGTAAGTAAACTGTGAGTATTCTTCTAATGATACATGTTCAAATATGCAGTTATACTACCCTAGTCGGATGTTGTCGATTTCGTAAACCTCATGCAGTTTCAGATTTCAGTTCAAACGATCTCTATCCCTATCCCTATGCTAGTTACTTCCAATCTTCGTACGTGTAACTTCCATACCGGACCATGTTTTGACGAATAATGCCCCACCATGGTCGACATTTTCTCAGCCGCTGAGGTCTCAAATAACCATACCTTCCACAAACTGGCGCTCGTATCCTCTGATAGATTTCTACTATATTTCGTGAGAACGGCAACTTGTGTTTCGTTGATCATAGCCGTGGCGACAACAGATTTGTCAATTAGTCAACGCGGCTCATTGCATCTAAAAAAAATCCATTATTGAGTGCGTCATGTGGACCGTATATCGGCAACGTGTCCTTACCGTCAACGACCTTTCTTAACTTGCCGAATTGTTACTTCCCAAGCAACACACAAGTTTTATAATGGTTGAAAATACTTTTATATGAGTAGATTTGGTTATAAAGAAGCTCACCCAACCTAAAATCATGAAGATGTGTTATTCGGATTCGTCGACGACCTCAGCGTTTGGTTCACGTTTGAAAACTAAATTGTCGATCATTGAGGCTAAGGCGAACGATTGTTAAATATTCGTTAAATTTGCCGAGAATCATTTTCTGCATATCTGTGATGTACTTAGCAACTAACTATTAGATAAATTTAATTAATGGTGATCTCGTGTGTTAAAAATGTGTGGTGTAAACATTACCCGTGCAGTATTCAGTTGGCGGCGATGGGTATTGCTCGTTGCTGGTGGCCTGATCTGGCTTTTTGGATCGGATACGGGACTGAATGGAATCCAGCTAAGTAATTTTTCTCTTTTTTTGATACCAGAATAGTTTTAGCTCCCGTAGTGGATGTTGTGCAGTGGGGAAAATTCCTTCAATTGCACATATATGTTTTGACCGTTTGGTTTACAACTAAAGAACCTTCAAAACATATATATGGAGCCCCATTCCCCACAGGATCTTTACGCAGTGTTGTTGGCTCCAGCCAATCAAGGTCTACTACGAAATGTGCGGTCATCTAAGCGCATGCTCAAGTTCATAGATGATGTATCATTTTTTCCACCGTACTGTCACAAACTAGATTCGATAGCAACGTAAAAAAATCATTTTGAATTTATTATTAGAGATTCCATTATTTCAATTGTTATTTAATCCACTCAATTAAGACGGAGCTGATGTTTGCATGTGTGTTAACTGTGCTTTTGCATTTAATGCGTTTTATTTGCTAGTTCTCTACCACAAAAACAATTTTCAAAAATTGTTTTTTTTGGTTCTCTGAGTTAGAATTGCCGTCTTAAATAAAGGGTGTTTCGATCAAAATTTGGTCGACTTAAACGTGACGCATTTCCTTTCATCGTGCATTAATTTTTTTTGCATATCCCCATTTTGAAGATGTGTGCGTGTAGCATCATGTCTCTATTTTGATTTTGAGATTAGCACTCCAGTTATCAGAATGTCGTCGAAGGAAGAGAAGCAACGCATCAAAAATTTTCACGTGCATGGCGAAAATCCGAACTACTCTCACGCCAAGTTGGCGAAATTGTTGAATGTGGCTAAATCAACTGTTACCAACGTATTAAAAGTGTGCGGTGAACGTTTGTCGGCAGCCAGGAAAGCTGGATCGGAGACCACAGCGACGACAAAAAGAGTTGCCCGCTGTTTCGAGCGGAACCCCGACCTCTCCGTCCGAGATGTCGCAAAGAAGCTGGGAGTGGCGCCTTTCACCGTGGATAGAGCTAATAAACGAGCTGGACTGTCGACTTACAAGAAAGTGGTGACTCCAAATCGCGACGATAATCAAAGCACGATCGCGAAAGTTGTACACGACGATGCTGGCGAAGTGTGATTGCGTCGTACAGGACGGTAAAACTTACGTCAAGGCAGACTTTAAACAGCTTCCTGGACAGGAACTTTATACGGCAACTGGACGAGGAAAGGTGGCAGATATTTTCAAGCACATTAAACTGTCAAAGTTTGCGAAGAAATATCAGGTGTGGCAGGCCATCTGTACCTGTGACTTGAAGAGCAACGTTTACATTGCAACCGGAACCATCAACCAGGAAATTTATCTGAGCGAGTGTCTACAAGAACGTATACTGCCTTTCCTGAAGCGACACAATTGTTCCGTTCTATTTTGGCTGGATTTGGCATCTTGCCATTACGGAATAAGGCTATGGAGAGGTATGCTGCCAACAACGTTCAAGTGGAGCCTAAATACAAGAACCCTCCCAACACGCCAGAGCTCCGCCCAATCGAACAATATTGGGTCATCGTCATGCGGAATCTTAAAAAGACTCAAAAAGCTGTTGTGAGCGAGAGTTCAAGTTCAAGGCAAACTGGCGTTCTGCGGCGAATAAAGTGGACATGGAGACTGTACAAAATCTTATGGCAGGCGTTAAACGAAATACCCGGCAACTCACATTTGGTAAAAAGGAAGCTTAGCTGAATATTTCTCCTGTATTCTGTATTAACTAAACTTGAAAAAAAAAAAGAATTTGACTTATTAATAAAAACTTTTAACGAATCACACACATTACTGTTTGACCAAATTTTGATCGGAACACCCTTTACTAGGAAAATACATGAGTAACGTATGGAACGCAAATGTTTAGCGACAACATCCTGTCAGCGTTAATATGACAAACATTGTTTCCTTTTTTTTTTTTTTTCAATTGTTTTTCTAAAATACCAAAAAAAAATGTTTTTACTGTTGCCTGGGTACAGCACATGAAGGTGAAAGAGATATTAATTACCAACGCGGACCATAACAACCGTCCTATTAAGAACGAGCAATTTAATTCTCTAACTATAGAGTATGCTATACTGACATTTTCATGATCGAGCCTAAATTACCATTGCACATTTAGATTATTTGAGGCATTCAGTCGAGAACGGTAAATTATCTACTTCCCAGAATATAGCATACATATTAATCTTGCTATGTTGCTGATATTTTGTTGAAAATGTGCATACGGCTCTAAAATGCTACAAACGGTTTAACGTTTATGTTTATGTAATCGTTGCCGTAGGTTCTTGTACACAACCCCACTGGTTTTATTTTTCACTTCACATGGCTCAGCCAGAAATCAAAATCTCTCGCTTTGATCGAGACTTCAAATCGAATTACAAAACTGATTGAAAAATAATCATCAATTTACTCGCCGTAAACCGGGAAAAACACTCTTCCACTATTTTACTAAAGAAAACCCGTTTAGAAGCACTTTTGGTACACTTTCGATTACAATTTCCGTCGATTACACGATTCTCAATTTTCCAAAAATCTTAAAAATGTCGGGGAAAGAAATTGTATTCTTGGCTGAAAAGCACAGCCTACTCCCCATCTTATTTGATTTTTTTTGCTATTGGCCCGATAGCTAACAAAAACCTTTGCCAAACGTCTGACCCCAGTACTCCACGATTGTTTCAAAGCGAAACTTTGCAGTGGAATAACCTTTCGAGATATTTAATTTTTTCTTTATTTTGACATTTTTCGCATTGTTGTAACTACTAGCTACGTCAGTCTTACCGCATACTTCCTGCTATAAACTCATAACCACGCAATGACTACTGACGTCGAGTAAGCATAACTATTTTGTAATTGAAGCGACGTCATTAGGTATCCCAGAAAACTTAAAAGTGCTCACATTGAAGTAAACTTTAAAGATGAGAAGAAAAAGATAACTGCAAACAGGAAGAGAACTCGCTGGAAGAAAACGGAGAGAGGGAAATCGATTGAAGTAAGTAATTATTGCATCATCGCCAACACACAGAGTCCGGTCCCGCTCGGTTCGGTCTTGTATATAAACCTTGGATATGGAGATGGGGGGGAAGGGCCTGACATAGACAGAGCAGAACCAGGACACGCCGTCGTTGCAACTGGACAGCTGGGAAAAGACGGAAAAACCATTCTTGCATCGCGCGTCCGACCGACTTTGCGACAATGACTCCTCTACCCCCGCACTACTTGGGAAAAGACGTCTGCAGAATTCCAACGCCCACCTCTTCCTGGATGGCCGCTTTCCTCGCTTCCATAATCACCCAACCGTTTACGGCCATTAAGCTACTTTACTTCCTGAAAATAACGGCGCGAAAGAAATTGTTGTGAAAAGTTGGGAAGAAAAAATTATCGATTTTCCTGTCAGAAGAATTAAATTTCTTGTTCTTCTTCACTACGGTTGGCGCGCAGAACTGTCTATTGCTTCTCCTGCTGGTGTGCGCGCCTTTCATTTTAATTCAAGTTTTTTTTTCGCTATTGTAAGAGTGGGTCTCGCACGGTCAGGCGTATTTTTTTTGGTGAAGGCAAACTAAATAAAAAAGTGCTGTGTCTGTCTTCTTTCGTCCCAACCACCCACTCTACGATTGTCGAAGGGTCGTAGGAAAATTACGAAAATGGTTAGCATTCGAGTTCATAGCCCAATTCTTTAATTTGAAATGTTTTGTTGGCATACCGTTCAAAGCAAAGGGTTCGATTATCAGTTGAAGAAGTTTTCGGATTCGAATATCTGAGCCCTATGTCTTCCGCTGAATGAAGATATTGAAGAATAAATAGATTGGTTTCTTTTCGTAATAATGTTTGCTTACGTTTAAAAACTAACACAAACATTACAAACCAACACACTCGTACACCAATCCTTTGATTTCGAGTATGAGATGAATTGCTAAATGATGAGATTAATCTTCCTTAGTAAACGTATGCAGAAATAATGGACTATCGTGGAGGCACATTTTGAAATATGCACACTAAAAAAACATCGAAGCAACCCTTTTGTTTTTCCTATTGCTTCAGAATATACCTCGGTACTGGCATATCAAATCTCGTAGGTACAAAAACGTCAAAAACGAAGAAATGTTGAAATCAAATGAAATGTATTTTCTGGGTTTTTCTTGGAGATTGTTTTTCAAGGAGATCCTTTGGGTTGACAATCTTTTTAACTCCTCAGAGCATATACGTGGTATTAAACTGGAGATTACTGCATGAGGATTGGCAGAAATAGTTTTCAATCAATAATTGTGGATGTCCATCTAGAAAACTAATATGGGAGCTGGAAAAATGTTCAAGAAAAAATCGTTAATAGTCTGCAGGAATAACAAGGAATTGCTCCAAACATCACTTAATCCGTTTGATCGAAGAAACTTTAGAATTGGTTATCATTCAATTTTATTGCAAAATTGAAGCTCGTAAGTTTCAGAACAGTGAATTTCACATATTTGCTTTAATTATAGAGTTTAACTTTTTAATCTATAATAGATTTAAAATGATGTTTCGATATATTATTCATGATGATAATCATTGATTTTCTTTAAATTTATCCTCGGAAATTTGCGTCAACTACCTATAGGAAATCATTTTAATACAAATTAAATTTAAAACAATAAACTGCAACAAACCCACCAAGAAGCTCGGGAAAGTCCTGATGAGAAGGACACACCCCCACTTTGGTCCAGTCTACCGGTGTGCGACTTTCAGACAACCGACGGTCGTGGCGGTGGTTTTTTCCCTCCCGCTTCCCGCAAAGATAAGCTTTAAGGTGGCCCACAAAAAGGCAATTCAACTTTATTTTTCTTTCAATTTCACGCGACGTGGACGTCGTTGTCTTCTTGATGTTATTCGCGAACGCGAGACCCAGCCCGTGCCCGTCAGCCATTATTGCACAAGGCAATGAGGAGGAAAAGAAGGATGTGAACTGACCTCTCGCGCGCTTGTTCCGCGAGTGGCCTTCGCCGATGGGCAGTGCTTCTTCGATCGATGGAGGACTGGAATCCTGGCAGCAGGGGTTGGAGTGAGGTTAGGTCTTTAGTAGCTTTTCCGAGCCATGCCACAGCTGCCTTTTTTTCCGGTGCCGTCGGGGCGCGAAGCAAGTGCAATGGTAGCAGACGCGTCTGTCGGAAGGTCAGTGTAAAAAAAAGATTTCACTTAATTTGTGGATTGAATATTAAATTAAATTGGACTTTCGGTTTCATTTGACCCCTCCGTCCTTACCGTTCTGACCGATGAAGCTTCCACGGGTGAAAGTGAGAAAATGCGACTGGTGTCGGTGGTGATGATGCGGTTTCTGTCAGAGTTTGGTGACCTGCATAAATTGTCCTGCTGCTAACCGTGGCCTTAATGTTGATCATTATATATCCATTAAAGGTGTTTTCCGAAATTTTAACGTAATTTCTGTATAAATTTTTAAATCATCTACTGCTTGTTATAATTTGGTCTAGTGTTTGTTTCTATTGTATAACTCGGGGAACATTGAGCGTCTAAAAGTTCACTTTGAATTGTATTATACTTATTGCATAGGTAAATATAACCTCGTCTGACATACGCACACATATCAGCCAATAGTATTCAGTCAACCGTTTATAGCTCATAAATATATTAAATGTCTGATGAAATCGAGTGCATAATGGCAGATTTCCTTATCATGTGTAGCTGTAATATAGCTGTAATAGCTGTCGGAGGATATAATAAAAATAGAACAAGTTCTAATGTGGATGATTTATTCTATTGTATATGTATTATCTTGTTTAAGTTTCTAGCTATGCCTTTCGAATCCCTCCAATAGAAAAAAATCCAATCATTTAAAATAATTATTAGTGCGCAACTAAGTTCTCGCTGTTTGTCAGTAGATGGCAGTTAGAGCTGGCCTTTTTTTCTCCGTTTGGCGCAGACAGTTTGATCCACAACAGCCAAGTCTTGTAGTATGACAGCTTTCAACGTCTTTTATATTTTAATTTGTCCGATGTGTTAAAATTCTTGTCATTTCAGTGCCGGGTGGTTACTCATTTTATATCATCAAAGTTATGTGATTGGTGCATATCGTGTTATCTCAAATATTGATTCCTGTTTGTCCCAAGAATCCAGCGATGTCCTTTAGAATTTCAAGCAGTTCTTCTTTTTGTTCTAAAATTCGAAATTTCCATAATATTTTCAGTGACATCACAGTTTTCACATTTATCACTGTGAATCAATCCCCATTTGTTAAGTCTGTCTTTAGTCGCTAAATGTCCTGTTCTCAGAAGATTTATGATAATTGTATCTTTAGTAGTTAATTCTATATCTTTAAACCATGGATTTAACCTACAATCTTGCATTATTTTGTAGTGATAAATACCTTTTTCTTCTGAGATTAGTTTGTATCTTTGAGTCCACATACATGTTGTTTCAATTTTTAAGTTTAGTATCAAATCATCTTTAGTAATTGGAATGTTTTCTATTTGTAGTCTATTGGTGCCCATTTTAGCTGCTAAGTCTGCTCTTCCGTTGCCAATTAGCCCTTTGTGACCGGGAATCCATTGGATCGTTATTTTTTCTATGTTTGATTTATTGATTATCCTGCGTAGTTCACATATCAAGTAATTATCTATGTTAGTTTGGTTTTTTAAAAGTTCAGTTGCGCTCTTAGAATCCGTTAGTATGACTGCTGTTTTGATATTTTTAGAAATTACATATTCTATGGCTTTCATTATTGCTACGATTTCTGCATTCATTATTGTAAATTGCGTTTTCAGTCTACCACTATAAGATATTCGCTCTGAGCTGTCATATATTCCATAACCTGTTCTTCCATCAATTTTTGAACCATCCGTAAAAATTAAGTATTCCTCTTTATAGTCATTTCTAATATCATTTTTTTCTGCATTTCAGTTGAAATTTCTTTTTTCTTTTATTGTTTGATTTCTGATTTAATAATTAATCTAGTTGTTATTTCATATGGGACTATTGAACCTAGTTGTATAAGATGGTAGTTATTTATGGAAGCTTTTTTCTCTAGAAAAGATGTTTGGTTAGGTAGTTCATCCGAGTTGATAACTTTATCTAAGAATTTTACTATTGGGGTGTTTTGAAAGTATAATTTTTTTAACTATTTCCTTTATTGATAAGTATTCTGCTCTTTCCTTCATTGGCTATGTACCACTTTCAGTCAAAATAACATGGTTTGGTGTAGATTTTAGGTATCTCATACAGGTTCGTGTATATAAATGTTGAACTGTTTCTAATTTAGAGAAAAATGTCTTGGAAGCTGATGCAGCTATTGTTCAAACATAATCTAAGTGTGGTTGGACTATTGACTTAGCAACTTTTAACATTGTGGATGGGTGAGGTCCTTATTTACCTTTTGCGATCATTTTTAGTATATTTATTTACCTTTTTCTTTAATAGCTGTTGCTTCAATATGTTGTTTGTAATTAAGTTTGTCTCCTAAAAATTTGTGGAATGGTTTAATTTCTATTTGATGATTGTTTTGGTTGATGTTCGTGTTTGGATGAAATTTATTAGTAAATATTATTGTTGCACATTTATCTGGATTAACAATCATTTGCAAGTCCTGTAGCATTGAAGTTATATCGTTTAAAAAAACATTCATTTTTTCTGAAGCTACTTCTAAAGTTTTGGCTATTACCATTGCAGTAAAATCATCCGCAAATTGAAATAGTATTTTTTCATTTTTTGATAAGGTGTGTAACTTAGCGGTATAAATATTGAACAGTACAGGTGAAAGCGGACAACCTTGAGGTAGTCCTTTATTTGTGACTGCTATTACTTCACTACCATCGTTTAGATTGAGTTTTACTTTTCTTTTCTTAAGATAAAAATAGATCCAGTTTACTATTTCTACGGGAGTTTTGACATCCGCTAATATGTTCAGTAGTGTTTGTACATCCACATTATCGAATGCTTTAGTTAAGTCTAAGAAAGTAGCTATCACTACCTCACCGGTTCTTTTCCCTTCGTGAACATGTGAAATTAATGTGTTAACACAGTTAATAGCTGAAATTTTTTTTAAATCCAAAAGAATAATTTGAGATAACATTACTGGCGTCAAGAAAGGTTGTCAGTTGCACTTTAACTGCAAAGTTTATAATTTTTAGCAAAACACAAAGCATTGACAATGGTCTATATGAATTAACGTTATTTGAATTTTTAGAAGGTTTTAAAATTGGCACTATTCTAGTGTCTCGCCATTCATCTGGTATGTCTCCAGTATTGGCAACTGCATTTAATATTTCGACTATTTTACTTAACAATTTAGGATCAAAATTTTTTAAAAGGTGAAATGAGATATCATCTAATCCTGGGGATGATGTATCTTTTTTTTTGAGTGTATTAATTTATAGACTTGAGCATATTCAATATTCATCTTAGAATCTGTTTGTTTTGGTGTGTATATTAAGGTGGACATTGTTTGTGGAAAATTTAAATTCATAAAAGCATTAGCCAAGTTAGCATCGTTTAATAATTGAATATTTTTACTCGGAAAACCTCCACATATTCTTCGGACTGTATTCCATAAAGCTCTTTGATCCATATCTGGGTTAATAGCTTGAATTAAGTCATTCCAACTTTCCTTGGATTCTTTTCGAATAACTTGTTTAAGTTTAGCTTTTGATTTTTTGAATTTCATTAAATTCTCATGTGTCTGATTTCTGAAGTATTCTATTAGATGTTTGTTTTTTATTTTTAGTAATTGATCAATTTTATTGTTCCACCATACCTTAGACGTGTGATTACAGTCGAGCACTCGACACTGAAGAAGTCTGTAAGTCGCAGACAAAATGGGCCTATCTGTCCTAAGATAAGCTATCTGTAGTGGAATTTAACGGAATTTGCTCGCATTTACTAGTGATAGTTTAAAAAAGTGTTTTAGTTTTTTTTATTTTTTTAGAAAAAGTGTTCAAGTGAAGTGTGAATTTAAATTTTCCTAGTCTCTCATGTGTGATTATTGTTTTTAAGAGTGTATTTTGCTTTTTCAATTTGTTCTTTAATTTTTGGTATCAGGTCATGTTGGTCAGTTATTTCATTTATTTCAATGTTATTTATTCCTTCTATTGCTTTTTTTTTTATTAATAAGCTTTCTGTTTATTCTGTATTGTTTAGCTGAGTTTAACAATTCAAAAGTTATAATTTTGTGGTTGCTAGTTATTTCATCTTCTATAACTTTCCACTCAATTTTACTGACTATTTCTGGTGTAACTATGGTAAGATCTATTGTTGATGGAGTTGTACTTGGGGACTTGATTAACGTGGGCGCATCATCGTTAAGTATCACTAGGTCTGGGTTATAGAGTAAGTTTGAAAGAAGTTCTCCTCTTGACAATCATTTTTTTTGGGGTTCCAAATTTTGCTATGGGCGTTAAAATCTTCTGCTGGTACTGTTGGTGTATCAAATGATTCTATTAGGTCAAACATTTTCTTTAGTGGTTCTTTTATATCTTGATTTCTTGATTGGTGTTGGAGGAATATAAATAGAAATGATTATTAAATTTTGTATTGTATTTAGTGTCTTTATTGCTATTATTTCAATTGGTTCTAGTTTTGGCAATTTAATTTCATCAAATCGTAATTCGTTTTTGATTTAAAATCCAACTCCACCGTAACCATTCGGTCTTAGTGAATTGTTGTACTTGTAACCTGGAAATTTATACTCTTCATTTGGTTTAATCCATATTTCTTGTAGTATTGCTATATCAATGTCGTTTGTAGTTAGGAAGTGTTCAAGAATTTTTCTGGTTTCGAATGTCCTAATACTTGTTATATTATGTTGAATGAATTTAAGATTTGGGAATTGCTCCATTTTCAATGGTTGTCAAGGGTTTGTGTGTCATTATTGATACTTCCGGGGTAGTTAAACCGTTGATCTGTTGAATAATTTCTGTCAGTATTGGTTGTGTTTCACTTATTCCGTTGTTGTTCTGTTATTCATTATATTTACTTATAGTTTCCTGAATTATTTTGATTTTGTTCATAATTGTGTTTAGGTTCAACTGTTCCAGTAGCTTTCCTTTTACGTGATTAACAATTTTTTGAATGTCTGTAACCGGTATGATCGTGTTTGGGTGTAGTTGTTCTTGTTATTGTTGTTTAGTCTGTTGTGTTAGTTTGTTAATATTGTTTTCAGTATCATTACTCAGTCCAAGTAGCATGGGAAATTCTTTTGGTGATTGCAGTCTGTTTTGAATATAATTATTTCTCGGGAATTTCCTTATTGCTTCAATGAATGTAAGTTTTTCCGTTGCCATTATTTGTAATATTTTTTCTTGTCTTACTTTTTCATTACAGTACTTGTCATTAGCCTTATGTGGTCCTGCACAATGGATACAACGTGGAAGAGACCAACAAGGGTTGTTTTCGTGTTCCAATCCATAGGTTACCCAACGTGATTTCGAACTTTTGCAAGCTTTAGCCTTATGTCCATATCGCCAACAATTTGTACATAATTTTATCGGGAAAATGTAATAATCTACTTTCGCCATAACACCAAAAATAGTCACTTCGTCTGGTAATTCCTGTCCATCAACGTAGATTTTGATTGTATATGTCGGTATGAGCTGTTTATTTACCAGTTTACTAATCCTTTCTACCTTAGTAATTTTTTTTTCGTCCTGCCTGAATTGTGTTCTGTATTTCCTGTTCTGTGAGTGGTGGAGGTACATTCCTGACTACACCTTTTGTCTGTTTTAGCATGTTTGGTACGTAGATTTTGAAGTTAAATTCCTCTTGCAATAGTTTCGAATTAATCAGTTTTTCAGCATCTTTTGATCGGTTAAAGGTGATTCTGAATCGACCTTGTCCAGCCCTTTTTAGTTCCTTGTATTCTTTAATTTCAACATTGCGCAATTTGCCATTTCCATTGGGTGTACTTGTTTATCGGCCGCGTTAATTCGTTCTATGAAAAAAGTGGTGTGTGTGATGTTTTTTCCCAGTTCTTATTCGAATCTTTCCTTTCTTACCACCCTGGTCTGTCTGTTGCTGTGTTACAGTCTGTGTTTGTGTGAGTGTTATGTCTTTGGTCGAGTACTGTGTATGTGTTTGTGTTCGACTTGCTAGCCTGCCTGAATTTGTGCTGTATTACGGTTCCGCCATGTTGACGTCCTCTTCAACATCACAGTCAGCCAAACATTCGTCATTTTGTTTTTTCTTCTTACCCATTTTTTCCTCTCAGTCACTTCAGTCGGTTCCAACACCAACTTCCTACGCGAACCATACTTTTTCTCTGGAATGTTACCTTTGGGGATCGAGTCTAACTCATAACACTGGTCCTCGTCATCGACGTCACTGTTCATGCACAGTTTACACTATGTCCTTACACTAAATTATCACTAATATTTACAGCTTAATCTAACTTACACTACTTTTGTTATTTTCAAGGAAAAAAACCAAAAACAATAGAGAACAAAAAACCGATAACTCTGATATAATATCTACACTTTTACCACCATTAGCCACTGGAAACTGACGATATTTAACACTTTTTAATTTCGCAAAAATTTCGATAAAAAAATTCGTTTCGCGAACAAACAAGACTAAGCTTTTACTTCCTGCTACGCTTAACGTTGGTGCGAGAATGTTCGTTTTTGACAAATCGGAGACGTCATGAATCAACACTCTCGTTTCTTTTTACTCAATTTTTTAGTACAATTGTATACTATCTCTTTTCCTCTCACCGATATGTTACTTAATTTTCGTAAAAAGTGGATCTACTCATAAAATTGAGTAGTACTCTCCGTGAGAGTAAAAGAGATAATATACAATTGTACTAAAAAATTGAGTAAAATGAAAAGGAAGTGAAGGTTAGACATATGGTAAACAAACCGCGTTGACACATTAGTGATGTCGTTTTGCATTATATAGGGTAACGGAATGTAATGTTAGCCTATCACCTTAATTCGGCCTATGTGCCAAATATGTCAGTAATTTAGCGATAATCAACAAAATCATGTTCAAAATCTTGAACTTTTTGGGCATCATGATTTGCCTGGTTAAGCTGAACAGATGATCTCCACGATCTTCAAGTGATCTAAATTAGGCTTAATTGAATCGATAAACCGAGTAATGCAGATATACAGAAAATAGTTACACGTTACAAACTTACTGTTGACATAGCGAAAATAACAATGGTTTTACATAAAAATCGTTGACCCAATGTTGGGGACATATTTTTTTTTGTATGTTCTCAACTATGGCTTGTTGAATCAATAACGTAGTAAAAAGGCTGTTATTGGTAAAATTTGAAGTGAAAATGCATGAGTTTGCGGTTGTTTAGTAGCCGTTTTTCTGCGGTTGTTTAGTGGCTCATTTAAACACAAACCGAAGGAAAAAAACCATTGTAGATTGAATTATAACGTTTTCAACATTGAATGGCTGATAAATGATTTATGAACATCACTTAAGTGTTTCGAAGCAATATTATTTTAGTTTTTTTTTGTGAAATTTTGTGTTCAGTAAAGTGAATACTGTACAGCGAATAAAAAAAGTGAGTAAAGCGAATAAAAAAAAACCGTACGAAGACTGCATTTACTAATAAATCCATCGAATGGGACGAAGTTGCATTCATGAATAGACCCAATTTGGTGCTTATAGACCGACATTAAATCCATATTCCTCGAAAGTTTCTGATTTTATAAAAAGAGTTGTGTAACTTTTCGTGATACAAACCACCAAATGTCTTATCAAACTTATCTAAGCAAGTGTATAACTAGTTGAATCTCGCTTACAGCTTAAAAACATTATGAGTTATAATAAAAAAAGCAATCGATCATTGCATAAGAGTCAAGGGACACATACCCTACTTCTGGTTGTGTGAAAACGTCAAATTTTAAGCCAAACAATCGTCATTTGCGGGAAGGTTCATGTCCTTGGGTACGGAAGTGGCCCCGTTGGCTTCGTACCACTCCAGGACAACATTTGAATAGTGGCACGAAGCTAGGTCCGGCCAGAAGATAGTAGGGCCCTCGTGTTGCTTCAACAGAGGAAGCAGACGCTTCTGTAGACACTCCTTGAGGTATAGTCCCGTTAGTCACGAACGGAACATTCCGTCTGTCTTATGAGCAGATCGCTTGCCAAATCATGTATTTCTTGGCAAACTTTGTAAGTTTCTGCTTCCTTACTTGCTTCCTTCCTTTAACTCCCTTTCAATTAAATCTTCCCTGACTCAGGAGCAATAACTATTAGGTCAGCAAAAATAAAAGCGGATTGCTGTTATAAAATCAGCATCAAGCAGTAAATAGTGACCATGGCAACAGTAAATTAAAATGTATAAATGTTAGTTTTGTAAAATTTTAATAGATTTAACAAACTTTTTCAATCAAGATTCTGGTGAATTGCTGCTAACGCTGAAAACGAACGAAAACGTGCTAAGGCGTTGATCCACAGAACTCTACACTTTAACACTTTACAACATTTCTTGCTGTTCGGGAATGGAAGAGAATACGCTCGACGCTTGTTAGCTTGGTGCTTCAAGCTACATAAATACGGGAGTTACTTTATTGGTTTTGTTTGTTTCTAGAAATTAAAGTAATAATGAACTTACAAATTCAGTGCTTCCAGTTTCCTAGTTCCACGAGCAAATTCAATTTAAGGTTAAGTAGGTATAAGGTTGAATATAGGCACTAGAATCGTAGAATTTAATAAATAACTATAAGCAGTCAGTACTTATGATACACTAAATCTATGTTTGGCAAGATAAATACTACTCACTTCGATCAAAAATACATATAATTCTATAAATAACTGCAGCTAACCGGGCCAAACCACATTTCACTTCAATTTAATTAATGTTCTTTTTTTGTTTTATGTTTCCTTTCTATCCTCCTCCTATTATTCATTAATCTTGACAGTTTACTAGTCTGTCATGTTGATGGATGCTTTCTCTACCCACACGGTGCTTCGCATTTTAATGCTATTCACTCGATGAGTTCTCGGACGCGTTGCCAGCAGCAACACTTGCATTTCAGGATCAACCGAATGAAGATCATGTATAATAGATAGGAATGCTTGTAGTATTTTTCATTTAAATAAATACATACACTATTATATGAATATTTCATGGGAATGGGAGGGACCATCAGGGCACCCGATTGAAGCACTCTGGATGGGGAGAGTGGGAATGCCAATTCCCCATTGCTAACAGTTTGTGAATAGAGAGCGGGCTCTTCTCCCCGCCCATTGTGGCATCCTCATGTTAGATAGCTTTCTCTTTTGACCAACTGTTCAATCTTGTTGTTGGAAGGAGATTCTTTATATTCCTGTGGATACGTATAAGTGATGTTGCCTGTCGATCCACCCAAACCGTTTTTGGCCCTCCATACAGTGGCATGATTAGGAAAATCAGTGATTATTAAAGCTTGATCAAGCCTAACAGAGAGGAGAGCCCAGTGCTGTCGGACTTAGTTTCCATGCTACAATGGGTGGTAGTACCCAATAAACATCGGTGTTGAATTAGAGCTTGTTCAAACAAATTTGGAGAAGCTATTCAGCTATTCTAGAAGAAACAGCTGAATAACTTCTCCAAATTTGCTTGAACAAGCTCTAATTCAACACCGATGTTAGTTGGGGTACTTATCATACATCATACATCATACACTATATCGAGCCGGATGAAGTTGACAAATGAATAAATAAAAAAATAAATTAATAAACTCGGTTAGACTCCTTTTTTCCGCATTTTTAACTTAAAACAAATATGCATTATGAACTTGCAACACTTTGTAGCAACTTCGGCGCTGAGTCCATCAATATCAGAACCCCAAAAATAAACTAAAATTGCAAAAATACTACAAAAAGAGCACTGAAAATATTTCAATTACCTGTTGAAATATCACACTACATCTCATGGTTTTTTTTTATCATAAAAACAATTTTCCAGAAAAGAACTGTCGTTGCTAACGAGAAGTACACTCGACCGAACCGGAGTTTTGCGGTCGGTTGTTGTTCATTTTCTTGCATAGCCGCTAGCAGTGGACATGTTGCTCGTGTTTCTTCTGCGGGTATTATTATTTTTCTTTCCACTTTCCATCGCAGCATCCTTTCGCACTGGTCGTCGTTGCCAGCAGGATCAACACGAATTACGTGTTGGTCGTGTGTTTTCCGCGTGCGGTTGGATCCCATTTCATTACTTCATTCCAGCACCGTGGTCTGTCACTCATCCTGCATCAGTTCTGATTTTCCTACTTTTTTTTCCTGCTGCTTCTTATTTCGTATTTCGTCATGCATATCACCACACGCAGCAATTTCCCAGTTGACGAGTATCCCCGTCCATCATCCACTTTCACTTCTCAGAAGAGCTGCAATTTCTTCCGTTGCCATTGAGACATAGGATTCCGGCGAGCATTGGCGGGCGTCCGATGCTGTGTTTTTCAAAATTAGATTTCTGTCCTTTCCTTTTGCCCGGATTTCAGCCCGCTGCATTCACTTATCTTCGGAAGCGCTTGGCCGAAGTTGCGAAGGAGAAGCTCGACTCCAGAGACATGTCCTGAAGCCGACCGACCGATGCGAGTTTTCATGGTGATGAGCGAAATAAAAGTCAATTTTAATCATAATACTGTTAAATGCGAAGAGGCCACGCAATCATCGCTCCCGGCGCCGTGGCTCGTATTCTCAGAAAAAGGGAGGGTGGATTTTACCATATATTTATACGAGTTGAGCGGCAACTCATCCCCTTGGATACGCGCGAGATGACGGTGTAGGGAAAGTCTCTTAAGAGATACATGAAATCTTATTTCCTCTTCAAGAGTGGGGCAGCGACGTACAACACTAATCATCCGAGAGCTGGACTGGGAAATGTTTTTTTTTTCGTGGAAATTCATTTCTCATCGCTGTTATGTTGTTGTTGTTGTTATTGTGAGGAGCGAAAAAAAGTTTCAAATGAGGGGATGAACCGCGCGAACATTAGATAACGTAATAAATTTTGATATGTGTCAGATATATTTTAGGCTGTTACTTAACATGCCGGGATGTAATTTGAATTTATTGCGTGTATGGTCGAATTGCCAGTGGCGACTTGGATCAAAATATGCGTCTATTCGATGGTGTTGATAAATTTTAAATTTTTGTGATAATGAATCATTATATTTCTTTCATTACCGAACTGCAAACGGTGATACACGAAGCATATTTCAGTTTGATTTAACAGGAATGTTTCCATCTTACGTACACTCAGAAAAAAGCACACGGTTCATTAATTTGTTTGGAAACATGAATTCCGAAACCCAACTTACATAATTGAATAATGTATATTTTACTGAATTACCGTATGGCGTACAGGCAATTCAAATGAAACTTCTTTAGGTATAGCCAAGTGTTCCCGAGCAGGAACGAATAACTTGATAACTGGCCTTGGTATTAAAGAGCTCAGATTAAGAGTTAAAATACCTGAGGATAATACCATAAAATTGTTCCCACAATGTTATGCAAATACCAAATTGAGGTAAGAGAATACCCAGGTATCTGAAATAACCCGTTTTGTTATTCAAGAGATATTTCTATTGCAATACTTAGGTATTTTGATAACGTAATTTACCTCTTAATCTGAGCTCTTTAACACCACGGTCAGTTATCAAGAACAAAATGAGGTATTCAAATGTTGTTGTCTCCTGCTCGGGTTGATTAATCGTGAAGTCATATGAAAATATATTAGATATTAATAAATTTGCGCTGCTGTTTTAAACACCTGAATTTCGCGTGTTTTACAGATGGTTTCAGACATTCAGTGAGTATAGATGAACCGCCTCAGGAGAGATAGAAGCAAACGTCAAACTGTAAAATGTTCAGCAGCTGTTACTGCATAAATGTTAATAAGAATCAAGTAAACATCGTCAATTCATGTACATGGTGGAAAAGCTAGCCTATCAAAGCTTTTTGTCTTAAAGCCTGTCCACGTTAAATTTCGGACACCAAAATAATAACAGCAAAAAAAATTTACACATAATTCAACAAAACCGATTGTTTATTTCACAATAACAGAGTTATATCTACATTAGAAACAGTTGATTAAGATGTTAATCCTTCTTTCTGTAAAATTCTCGAACTTTCTGTGGTACACCCGCCATCAGGTTCCGTACGGTATCCTCAGATACGCCCGCCGCACATTGGCACAATTCTGAAAAAAGACGGTCAAAATCATTTTCACCCATTTGTCATCATTTTATCGACTAGGTGTCATGAGAAGAGTTGCTCAAAATATTATTTCGCATCTTTTGAAAAACCATGCCTAACCTCTCATAAGGGCTTAACTACACTTTCAAATTCTAACTTTTTCCAGCTACGAGATAACGGGTGATTGTTTTCGACAAAGTTGTAGAGCAGGTAATTTTAAGAAAAGTTGCTCAAGACAATAAGTTTCTAGAGCCTAACGTTAAAGAGATATAATTGGTTTTCTTTCTGCACTACCTTAAAACCGGTTTTTTGAGATAATTAGTACTTTGTTCAAATTTGAAGATTTCACTGAGGTTTTACTAGGTACCCTTCAGTACCCAACCCAAATTTCAGAAATTCTATTAGGTGCGCAACTAAGTTCTCGCTGTTTTTTGGTGAAAAAGGAACTTTATTTTGAAAACAAAGGTTATAAACGAATTATTCAAACCCGAGCAGAACACAAAAGCATATGAATACCTAATTTTGATCTTGAAAACTGGCCTTGGTATTAAAGAGCTCAGATTAAGAGGTAAAATACCTAAGCAAACTACCTTAGAATTGCAAGCAAAATATCTCTCGAATAACTAAACTTGATATTTTGGATACCTGGGTAAGTATCTGGTCACCTTAGAGGTATTATTTCGGTATTGTCTTACCTCAATTTGGTATTCGCATGACATTGTGGGAACAATTTTATGGTATTATCCTCAGGTATTTTACCTCTTAATCTGAGCTCATAAATACTAAGGCCAGTTATCAAGTTATTCGCTTCTGCTCGGGAAGTATTGCCCATCACTAGCTACGACTTTTTACCATCTTTCTGGTAGAACGTGAATACCATTTCGATAGAACTGTTCGTCTTTTGATGCTATCCAACAATCAAGCCATTTTGAGATGTCATCATATGAGTGGAATTGCTGACCAGTGAGACCATGTGCCATCGAACGGAACAAGTAATAATCGGACGGTACAATATCAGGAGAATATGGCGGGTGGGGTAGGACTTCCCATTTGAGCATTTCCAAGTAGGTTTTCACGGGTTTCGCAACGTGAGGTCGAGCGTTGTCATGCTGAAGAATCACTTTTTCGTGTCTGTGCTCGTATTGTGGCCGTTTTTCGTGCAATCGCATCAATTGAGTTCGACACCGTTCCCCGGTAATGGTTTCGTTTGGTTTCAACAGTTCATAATAAATAACACCAACTTGGTCCCACCAAATACACAGCATAACCTTCGCAGCGTGAGTATTCGGCCTAGGCGACGATGTTGAAGCATGCCCGGGCAGTCCCCATGAATGATTCCGTTTTGGATTACTGTAATGAATCCATTTTTCGTCACCCGTCACAATGCGATGTAGAAAACTCTTCCTTTTTTGCCGCTGGAGCAGTTGTTCACAGACGAAAAAACGACGCTCAATATCTCTCGGCTTCAAATCGTAAGGAACCCAAGTTCCTTGCTTTTGAATCATTTCCAACGCATGCAATCGCTTAGAAACGGCTTGGTGGGAAACTCCTAATCCTGAACCAAGCTCTTCTTGCGTTTGACACGGATCCTCATCGAGCAATGCCTCCAATTCAGAGTCTTCGAAGTTTTTTGGCCTTCCTTCACGCGGACGATCATCAACACTGAAATCACCGTTTTTGAAGCGACGAAACCAATCACGACACGTTGTTTCACTCAGAGCAGCATCACCGTAAACTTTTTGGAGCTCTCGATGTGCTTCAGCCGCCGTTTTCTTCGAATGAAAGAAGAAAATCAACACTTCCCGCAAATCACGATTATTTGGCACGAAATCAGACATCTTCAAACAACCAAAATATATAACAATAAACCAAAATCACTGATTTGGCAAAGCGGTTTGTTTACCATATGTCTGAGCTTGGTTTATGACGCTTGAGATGTACAACATTCGACCAGCACTTACTACTGGCGCCATCTATTGCTAAACAGTGGGAACTTAGTTGCGCACCTAATAGTTCATAAGATAATCTTTCAATTAAATTCGGTTTTAGACCCCGCCAGGACCCGTCCACCCTTTTTGAGGCGGCTGATTATGACGTCACACAGACACTTGAATCATATCAAGATGTGGTCACCAGAGAGCATTGGTGTGTTCAGCAAAAATGTGTATTTTAATAATTCCTACAATTTCTCAGAACATATTGAAATCTTCAAATTTTGAACAAAGTACTAATTATCTCAAAAAACCGGTTTTAAGGTAGAGCTGAAAGACAACCAATTATATCTCTTTAACGTTAGGCTCTAGAAACTTATTGTCTCCAGCAACTTTTCTTAAAATTACCTGCTCTACAACTTTGTTGAAGACAATAACCTGTTATCTCGTAGCTGGAAAAAGTTAGAATTTGAAAGTGTAGTTAGGCCCTAATGAAAGGTTAGGCGTGGTTTTTCAAAAGATGCGAAATAATATTTTGAGCAACTCTTTTGAAGACACCTAGTCGATAAAATGATGAAAAAAAAAGGGAAAATGTTTTTGACCGTCTTTTTTCAGAATTGTGCCAATGTGCGCCATGACGATTCTCCATCTTCTTTTGAAATCATTGGTACCATTTGCTTTCTTCTTAGTTTCGAAGAGTTTCCGCTTAACTAGAGCTCAGTATTTTTGGGGTGGGGGGGGGTCTGGGGGGGTTGGGGGGGTGGGGGTTTTTGGGGGGTTTTTTTTTTTTTTTTTTTTTTTTCCTTTTCGGGGGGGGTTTTGCTAGGGGGGAAGAGCCAATTTTGTCCAAAAAGGGGGTGGGGGGGGGGGGTTTTTGGGGAACCCTTTTTGGCGGTTTTTTTTTTTTGTTCCTCTTTTTTTTGGTGGGGGCGGGTGGGAAAAAACTTTTTTTTTTTCGACTAACAATAAATTGTGGGCGACAAAATAAAATACTTTGGGGGTAGATTATCTTCTTTGTTGGGATACACTGATAGGCAAAATAAAGTGCCCACCTCTTCGTTTTTTCAATTTCTCTCATTTACTTGGTTCAAATTAAAGTAAACACACTGTATTTTTTTTTATTATCTTATTTTTTATATTCGTTTTAAGTCTCACTCATGGAATACTGAAAAAAGGAGTTTTACTTAAAGAAAAAAAAAATCAATTTGTGTTGAAAAAAAAAAACAGTGACAAAATAAAGTGCCCACTTCAAAAATCGATATGTTTTCGATAAGTTTCCATTGGAAGACCCCTCGATTGTTTATGTTTTGATATTTTGACATGTTTTGAAGCAAACGGCTCAACCTGGTGCATTTGTATACGTGATCGCATTTGATTCAATTGAAAAAAATGGAGAACGCAGTACTTTCGAAAGCAATTCCCTTGTGTATCCGAAAATTGGTCGTTAGTGATGTGCAAAACGGTGAATCGCACCGGGCTGTCGCTAAGAAGTACAGTATCAGTAAGGCAGCGGTTGGCAAAATTCTTCTGAAGCTTAAAACGTTTGGATCAGTGGTGGATCGCCCTGGCAGAGGCAGGAAGCGGAAAACGGATGCGAAAACGGACACCAAGATCATGCGCGAAGTCAAGAAGAACCCGAAGGTAACTGTCCGCGAGATCCAGGAAACCCTTCAGTTATCAGTTTCCGGTCGAACTGTTCGTCGCCGTCTCGTAGCACAGGGGTTGAATAGCTAACTTGCCCGGAAGCGCCCATTTATCAGCAAGGCAAACAAAGCCAAACGGCTTAAGTTTGCTAAGGAGCATGCTGATAAGCCCCTAGAGTTCTGGAAAACGGTTCTCTGGACGGACGAATCAAAATTCGAGCTGTTTAACCGAAAGCAGCGGGATCGTGTTTGGTGCAGATCGGGAGAGGAGCTTCAGGAGCGCCACATCCAAGGCACGATGAAGCATGGAGGAGGAAAGGTGATGGTCTGGGGGTGTTTTTCGTGGGGTGGAGTGGGAAGCATTGTGAAAATCGACGGGATAATGATGGCAGATTCTTACATCAACATCCTGCGAGAAAATCTGGAGGTTTCGCTGATCCAGACGGGCCTTGAAGAGAAGTTCGTATTCCAGCAGGACAACGACCCGAAGCATACTGCCAAGAAGACCAAGTCTTTCTTCCGGTCTTGTCGGATCAAACCGCTGGAATGGCCTCCGCAAAGCCCGGACCTCAATCCCATCGAGAATTTGTGGGCGATTCTCGATGCCAGGGTTGACAAAATTGGTGTTACCAATAAAAATAACTATTTTGAAGCCCTGGAGCGCGCCTGGGAAGAGCTAGATCCACAGCACCTAAAGAACCTGGTCGTGAGCCTTTCGAAGCGCCTGCAGGAGGTCCTGAAGGCCAATGGAGGACACATCAATTATTGAAATGCTTTTATTTTACTTTAATTTATGTTTTCTGTAGCCTAAATGAAGTGGGCACTTTATTTTGTCACTTTTTTTTTTTCAACACAAATTGATTTTTTTTTCTCTGAGTAAAACTCCTTTTTTTCAGTATTCCATTAGTGAAACATAAAAAGAATATAAAAAATAAGATAATAAAAAAAATACAGTGTGTTTACTTTAATTTGAACCAAGTAAATGAGAGAAGTTGAAAAAACGATGAGGTGGGCACTTTATTTTGCCTATCAGTGTACTCGGTCGGGGCGTTTCTTTGCTTTGCGGTTTAAAAAGCCTGACCCGGAAGTTGTTTAAAGTCTTTGAGTACGTATGTTTCGTCGTCCATTATGATACAAGAAAATGTTCGCAACAAATTGATGTAAAGCTTCTGAGCACGACTTTTTGCAGTGAATTTTTTCTTGTCATCACGGTTGGGCACCTTTTTCACTTTCTACACCTTCAGTCCTTACCTCTGCTTCACTTTTTTACTTTTTTACTTTTTTACCAACTTTGCGACATTTCGCACAGAAAGATTGGGATTTTTTTTTCAATAATGGTTTCCACCTAGCATACTTTTCGATTTGTTCCACTTCCAACCTTCCGATCCCCATTCAAGTGTTGGTCAAATGATTTGCAAACACAAAACACGGTATTTTTTGGTAGTTTTAGTTTCTTGGCAAGATTGCGTACCGATAAATTCGGATTTTGCTGCCATTCGTACAAAATGCGTTTGCGCACTTCCACTTGAATCGACGCCATTTTACTGAATGTAACAAGAATGTAAAGATGTTGTGCCACGAAATAAAGTGGAGAAATTCAGCTGTCATATAAGTGAAACGTATCAGCGATCCGTGAAATAATTCAAAATCTACACTGAAAGAAAAGTGTCCGAAATTTAACGTGGACAGGCTTTAGTGTATCGCTGGTCCGGGTTTTTCTTATCGATATGTGCATATTTTTCGTTGTACGTGTAATCATTTGACGGATGCGATTTGTTTTGGAAGATCATTTGTTTATGTTACGCTATATAAATGGACGCAAAACGAAGAGCTGGTAGTAGATTTTTATTTTAAGAATTTTAGACCGTATGAGACCTTGAGACGGCTTAAACACATCGGTGTGAACGAGAGATAATCTTCTGCACTATAAAAAGATTCAACAAGATGGATACGTACACAATAAAAAAAGGCATGTTCTTCATCCAACCGGAATCCGACACAATCAGGGCGAGCGATCGCTGCCTATGGCACGCACGGACTGCATGGGCATTTCGTCCCAGATTTTGAGAATTACCGTCTTGAAATGATCCAAAGTGCTGACCTTGTATTCGTTCAGCTTCGCCATCATATAGGACCAAACAAAAAAGTCGAGAGGATTCAAGGGCGGGGAGTGGGAGGCCAAGCAAAGTTTTGTCCAGAAAGTCGGTTAAATTGTCCTGACACCAGGCTTGAACCACATTTCCCGTTGTATGGGCTGGTGCACTGTCTCGCTGTTTCACGCTTTTAGTGCCGATCGCCGTAGAGGCTTCTGAGACTGGGGGCAACAACCTTTTCCAAAACCTCAGTTTATTAGCACGCCGCGTTGATTTTGATGTTTTTTTTTTCTTCAATAAACACCAAGGGGAGCTTACCACGTTAGCATACTGCCCCCCAAACCATCACCGACGCGGCACTTTGGAACCGAGGGATGTTTATATTGGATTCAGGAATGCTGTCCCTCGATGGCGCCCACACCCGGTCATTTTGCACTTTGTGCGGCTGCTGCAGCACGAACAGTTTCTCGTCCGAAAAAACAAACTCCCGACCAGCGTGCCGAGAGAGGATCCTCTTAGCTCGATCCAACGGCTTTTTGCTGGTAGCCTCCGAAACGCCATGGACCTTGGCATTTTTGTGGAAGGGCCCGAAACCAAGGTCCTTGGTGAGTATGGGGTGAGCGGTTCCAATGGAAACGTTGAGATCTGCAGCCGTTTTCCGGATTGGAGAGCGGCTCCTTTTTGCGCCGAATTCGTTTCCTCACGATCTTGATGACCTGTGGCGTCCTCGCTGAACGCGGCCGACCGGATCTCGCACGGTCATTGGTCGAGGACGTCTCCCGGTATCGCCTGATGGTCGGGTAGCCGAAGTTCCGCTTGACCCCATGCGATTTCAGCAGCCGGGAATATATCGCCGGGTCGCTCACCGTTCAAAAACGCTTAATTACGAAGTCCCGATACTCTTTCATCGCGCGTAACAAACAAACAACAACTAACAGAATGTCAACAATTACGCGCGGTCGGTGTTAGACTGATACCGCGACAACAATGTTGTTTTTGTACCAGAAGACTTCAACTCATCACGCTCACCGGAGCTTCCTCCGATTGAGAAGTTTTGCGCCATCATGAAGGCCAAATTTTGTTATACTCCTTAAGTATTGTAGAACGGACAGGATTTGATGAAACAGTGGGTATAAGTATGAAAAGTCGTTCCCACTATTGCACAAAGTATTATGAGTGGTGTCAAGGCCAAAGTGCGGGAATGCGGTCATGGAGTTGAGATCCAATACATCAATGAAGTAGATAGAAACCCAATTATGATGTTGTAATATATTTCCTTGAAGTTTGAATAAAATCGGACTAAAGAGGAATTCTTGGCGACCACTTTTTAAGTGTCTCATTTTTTTCGAGTACAGTCTTTAAAGATTGTACTCGATAAAAATGCAACAGGCTAAATTGATCACTGAAAATTCATTTTAAGTCGGATATTGTTGAAGCTCTCAGGGGATAAATAAACACTCATAAATGTTTTTGCAAAGTTGGTTCATTGGAATGCCCGCACCCTGGACTTAACCCATCAAATCCTGTGCAATATTTGCGACATCTTTCTTACACAGTTTCATCCACTCTTTCTTCAAACCCTTTTCGTTTTTGAAGACCTTCCCTGTTTTCCGGAGCTTGCCCTTTATAATCGTTCAGAATTTTTCTATTGGGCGAAGCTCTGACGAGTTTGCAGATTTGCCTCCTTCGGCACAAAAACAACATCGTTGGCTTCGTACCACTCCATCGCCGGTTTTTCGTAATGGCACGATGCCAGATCCGGCCAAACCAGAGCGTCACCTGCGTAGGACCGGAGGAAGGGGAGTAGGTGCTTCTGGAGGCATTCTTCTTTATATATTTCGCCGTTGATGAAGCCAGTCGTTAGGGCTTATTCATAAACCACGTTGGCTCATTTTTTAAAATGACCTCGTAGACTTTTCTCCATACATTTTCTAGACTTTTCTCCCTACATTTTTTTGAAATTTTGTATGAAGCGTAGACTTTGGTCAGACCTCCCTTCCCCCCCAGAAAAGTCTACGTGGTTTATGAATAGCCCATTATGTACAACTTGCTGAATTTGCAGCACCCACAGATCGCCTGCACCAGCCAATCGCGATACAGCTCCAGGCGCGGGAACGAATGCCCAAGGAGAGGAAGACGAAAGTGAGATGTATGAGTTAGAGCAACAGGGGGGTGAAGGGGCTCATCACAGCCTGCCGTGCGCTACGGAATATATATGATTTTGTCACCGTATTCTGTTTATCGGTTCGATTAGGCGCCTTCCTTACCTTGAAAACATGAAGTCCGGCCAGCTTCATTGCCTACTGGACGAACCAGACGGAAGAATTAACCTTTTTGGCCACGTCTCGAATCGAATGGTTTGGATTACGCTTGACGTAGTCCCTCAACTTTCTTGTGTTCACGGAATAGGTCGTCTTCGCTTTTCTTCCGCTGCCAGCTTACCGATGGGTCGGCTGGATCTCCTTGAAAGAATTGTCCAAATTATCGATTCCCAACTGTTTCGCGATCCACCCGTGGGACTGGCCTGGATTTGCCACGATCGTGCTCATATTTTTTTGTCGAAGCACTTATTGCTTGATAGCCATCTCGATAATCACTTGACAGATATTGCTGAAATTTTACAAATGTAAACATTGCACTTTAAATTAGTTTTACTCAATATTTCATCAATTTCATCAATTCGACATGGAGTTTTCATAAGGGCCAATGTCGCAAACTTAAACAATGGCTTCTTCCGCAAATTTCTTGAAAATGCAAACTTGCTCAAGTAAACTACCACTTCTATTGTAAAGAGGAACTCCTCTTCTGTACAATCATCGTAGTAATTCACTATGATTAAGTTAGCATTCTCGAGAAATTAGCGGAAGAAGCCATTGTTTACGTTTGCGACATTGGCCCTTATGAAAACTCATTGTCGAATTGAACCCATGCAATAAAAAGTTATACAAAAAAGAAAGTGTTGCATTTTTTTCGTGTACAATCTTTACATGAGATTTTAAAATAAATTAACTGTGTTGCAATAATTTCGCTCTTTAATCGAAAAGGTAATCAGCTTTTTAAGCGAGGTAATATTGAAACCAGAACATGTAGGTATATCCTTCGCAGCAGAATTTTCTAACATAGGATTAAACAAATATGCACTCCAATGTAAGTCGTTTTTCATTTGTCTGTAAACTAATCTCCTGCTGTTATTGCGTTAAAATATTGACAAAATCAAACATCGCTCCTGCTACAGAAAAAGTTTTGAAAGGGACTAGCTTGAATTTAAAATCCAAAAGGAATTGAAAGGGCAATCGAATATTGCACTTCAACATCGTGCCCCGTCGCCAGCAGTACCGAGAAAAACGAAAAGTCACCAAGTTCAGGAAAGTTTTTGCATCTCATTCCGGAGCACCCTATGTAATTTGTCCTATGGTTATTTTTTCGATCTCGCATAGACTTTTTATGTCTCCTTCATTTCTCCGATAAGCACAAGACAATACTACAGTGGGTGTTATTTTGAGTTTGTTCCCACTTGGAAAGGCCTTATTCTGCTCAACATCTTCCAAATGTAAACCAGGCTGATTCGAGAAGAAACCTTCAGGATATTCATACGGCGCCTCGATGTACAAATCTTCGTTAAAAAAATTCTGTGTTTATTTTCTGAAATTATCATCTGGGAAATAACAGATTGGAAAATACGTGGAAAGCTTCAAAACTCACGTATCGAACAATCTAATCGCATCCCAGTTCGTGGTACCGCACCCGTTCATCCTAACGACAAAAACATGCACCATCCGCAAGATTAATTAAAGAAATTGGAGAATGTTACAATTTCGTCTCGCTTCTTCCCCTAAATTTCCCGAACGCCTTCACTCTCACTCGAGCGATTTTTCCCTCATCTCATGAACTTTTTTTTCCACTACCACTACACTTAATCGAAATTCTCCTCTTTTCACCATCTCCGATTCCGCACTTCTTCCAACAACAGTAAGGCTACGTCCGCTCGGAAATCCCCAATTTTAATATGTTACACTTTTCAATCAATAATTTTCTTAAGTATATAGGATTTATTTTCGATCTTCGGTGGCTGCTGGCGACGACGGGAGGACAAAAAAAGAAAATTGGTAGAAATCAAGTAGGGTCGCGTTTCGATTCCGAAAAATGGTTTGCTAGAGGTAAAAGCTGGGTAAACGATTTGCGTACGGCTGTTCTGGCGGGGGAAAAAAGTGGATTCGCATCAAGGATCAGCGCACACAACGGACGGTAATTGTCGAAACGCGCGGAGTGTAGGAAACGGTCCAGAGGAATTGGACCACAAAAAAAAAAATAGCAAAGGAGAAAGTCGCGTTTTCTTCATTCATAGGAAACTAATGGACGGACTGTCGTCCGTAAAAGGGCTGTTCGGGTTGATAGAGAGTAAGAACTGGCAATCCCACTGCCGGATGAACTGGCACAAATCAATGTCCAACTCAGAAGGACGGGATGAAAAATCGTATTTCATTACGATTCGTGAACCGAAATTCATTTTCAACTCTCATCCGATGTCGCTGAACAAAGTTGATTAATTGGAAAATAATGTCGGCTCTGCTTAATGAATGAAATTTTACATTCAATATTTTTATAGAACATATTCCATTTCATATGAAGTCAAGGTGGTTTGGGACTGGTATTCACAATTTTAACTTTAGTATACTAAGAGTATTGAATGTACGTACCCACAACACGAGGTTTTTGGTGAATGGTTTCAACGGTTTTTCACAATGCCATAGATAGATAGAAGGTGCTCGCTCTATTGCAAACCCAATTGGGTATTTCAAGAACGCAAGCATTTCGAAGTTATATTCGCATACAATAAGCCAATACATGTTTAAGATTGATATCAACCAGAATTTACTTAAACTTTCAGTCAAGCGATTTTGCAATACTTGATTGACATGTACACAATAAAAAAAAACATGGAAATTTGAATAAATCCACTTATTGTAGATTGCGCACCGAATTAAGCTCACAGCAAAAAAAAGTTGTCACACCTAAAAAAAAATCACATCGTTTTCAGCATAAGCGTTTAGAAGTTACAATTTTCAGAACCGTGTACAGAAGGTGTTGTATCGGATGATCGGTTTGCTGACATGGTTTTCCTCTTTTGACTGTCCATTGTTTTTCTACGATCAAATCTCTTCACGATAGTCTAAAAAGCAAACCAAAGGGCAATAGCATATTTTAAATAAGCACTGTTTCAGATCTTCGGCTGATGAAATTCATTTTGGCATGAACTCAAACTCCTAATCCACGTTCGAAAACTCTTAAACCAGTTTTGATCGATGCATCATTTCAAGTTTTAGAAAAAGTCTGATTTAAATGTGCCACTTTATAGCAAAAGTCAACAAACCCGTTTCTTGTGATTGAATGTATAATGCACTGTTATTTTGTAATTTTACTTCCCATTTCTAGAAATTTCATATTCATCTTGATTTAAATCGGGTCATATCTCAAGTTCTTTTTTTAATTGGGTAATCAATAAAGTAAACCACTTTCAAACTTTGTGAGTGCCCAAACCGCATCGTCCTAACGTCCCTAACCCCTCTGATACAGAAAAATTCAAATTTAAAATTGATGTTACTCCACCGTTAGAAACCGGATTTTGATGCGGTCCGGAAAAATGGCCATATTCAAATCTTTTCCAAAACCTGGCTTGCGACACATCAATTTTCAGAATTTTGCAAAACCTGGTTTGGGGGGATTGGGGGGGGAAAAAAGGGGGGGGGGGGGGGAAGTGGGGAAGGGGGCATATTTATTTTTTTTTAAAAATGGGGGGGAATAAATTGGGATTTGGGGGGGGGGTGGGGGGGGGGCGGGGGGGGGGGGGGGGAGAAACTGACTGCTTGCAATTATATGCTATATCGAGTGTGATTTTTATATTCGTTTTATTCATTTTACTACCCGTTTTAATCTGTGACTTGTACGTCAAGTGCGTGTTTGGATGTCATTGTGTACGTCGCGAGTGGAGTTAAATTTAATTACGGCAGAATAAGTGTGGAATTAGTGTTGTGTTTTCTGGCGAAGAGGTGACAAAAACATTGCTCTCGCAAATTTTTTTCAAGCGCTGTGACATCTCACGGATTTACTCCGAAGTTCAGTTGTGTGCAATATTGCGTTGTTGGTATACAGCGATTCACCGTGAACTGCTTCTTCCGGATTGCATATAGGAAGGCGTCATCAAGTTATTGCCGGTATACATTGATTCATGGTGAACTGCTTTTTCTGGATTGCATATTGGAAAAAAGTCAAAAAGTTAACTCAGCTATGGTTTGTCTGCGTTGCACCAAAAAGGTATTCATAAAGGAACAAGTGGTTTGTCAGGGATACTGTGGAGCGGTATTCCATGCGGTATGCGTCAACGTCGACGGACCTCTCCAGGAGCAATTGTCGTCAACCGGAAAAAACCTTTTTTGGATGTGCGACGAATGTGCTGGTCTTTTTGTCAACGCGCATTTTCGTTCGATGATGACCAAATTTGACGAACGATCATCTGCTGTGTCTGCAGAATTCCTAAAGATGCAAGCTGAAATAAAAAAACTACAATCAGCTGTGAATGCCTTAGCTGCAAAAACTGAGGAAAAATTAAGCACGCCGACACCTTTCGCTACTCCGACTTTGTGGCCCAACAAAAACCGCGCAATCACTCCCATCAGTACATTCAAGCGTCGCAGAGTGAATGACGGGGGTGACTCGTTAAACATCCCTCAAGTGAAAGGCAACTTAGGCACCAAAGCAGTTGGATTTATCAAAACTGTGCAGCTTGACCAGCGTGACGACGATGATTTGTTTTGGATCTACCTTTCCGCATTTCATCCAAGAACACATGAGAGCCAGATTGCTTCGCTCGTTAGCGAGTGCCTGTATCTGACCGGCACTCAGCCCAAGGTGGTGAAGCTCGTACCGAAAGGAAGAGACCTCAATTCGTTGCGGTTTGTGGCCTTTAAGGTCGGTGTTAGCGAACAACTCAGAGAAAAGGCACTCTCCAGTGACTCATGGCCCGAGAATATTAGTTTTCGGGAGTTCGAGGATAATCGCTCAAAAAACGGTCCGAGAATAATCAGCCTGCTGCCAACTGTTCCTCCAGGGAACCAATTGTCGTCGGAAATAGATGCAACGGAGTCTATTTTGGACGTCTAGTCGGAACCAGTTCTTCAGCAAGTCAACCGGGACGCACGCACCGAAGCCCTTTGGAAGCCCCTTCTGGCCCCGTAACAGTCGAGCCATCAATCGCCACCTCCATCACCAGTTCTGTTTCCTGCCGTCGCAGTCGTCCCGGCCCTGCTTACGAAGGTTTGGAAGGGGTCTTCCGGCCTACATCTCTAGGCAAGTATGCGTGTTATGTCGATCGATCTATTCCTGATGCCCTTCAAAATTCCAGCTCCACCTCCGACTTCAGGGCGAGTCCTGAAGCTCAACAAGCACCTTCTATCAGCCAGCCCCTCATTGTTTCCGGATATGGTCTACGTCAACCGGCAGCATCGTCAAGTCAACCGGGACGCACGCACCGAAGCCCTTTGGAAGCCCCTTCTGGCCCCGTAACAGTCGAGCCATCAATCGCCACCTCCATCACCAGTTCTGTTTCCTGCCGTCGCAGTCGTCCCGGCCCTGTTTACGAAGGTTTGGAAGGGGTCTTCCGGCCTACATCTCTAGGCAAGTATGCGTGCTATGTCGATCGATCTGTTCCTGATGCCCTTCAAAATTCCAGCTCCACCTCCGACTTCAGGACGAGTCCTGGACCTGAACTCGGGGATTTGGAAGTGGGCTTCCAGCCTGCAACCTCAGATCTACAGGTCTACTACCAGAATGTTTGCGGAATGAACACCTGTATTGATGAATACCTGCTCGCATGCTCAGATGAATGCTATGACGTGATCATGTTCTCCGAGACTTGGCTCGACGAACGGACCCTATCGAGCCAAATTTTTGGTACCTGTTATGACGTTTTCCGAACCGATCGTAACCCTAGCAACAGTTCCAAGTTATCTGGAGGAGGAGTCCTCATTGCTGTTCATCGGCGTTATAAGGCACAGCTAATTGAGGATACATCCTGGGCCAGTATCGAACAAGTCTGGGTGCAAATCAAGCTAGTTGGATACTCGTTATTCCTTTGTGTGTTATATCTTCCACCGGACAAAACGCGTGATGTTGCGTTAATCAAAAAGCATGCTGAATCGCTATATGCAATATCGGCTCAAGC
The DNA here is from genome assembly GCA_024533555.2 of Aedes koreicus. NCBI lineage: Eukaryota > Metazoa > Arthropoda > Insecta > Diptera > Culicidae > Aedes > Aedes koreicus. The sequence continues at coordinate 87,403 of JAHHFK020000574.1, forward strand.
AGATGCTGTGGACGAGATTATAGTGATAGGCGATCTTAATTTCCCAGACCTGAAATGGTGCTCCTCGGGCAATGGATTTTGGTACCCGGACCCGAATGCATCTCGATTCCACGCAGGAAATCTCAGATTGCTCGATAGCTATAATTCAAATCTTTTGCGGCAAATCAATGACGTCACCAACGAAAATGGCAAGCTTCTCGATCTATGTTTTGTCAGCAACTTTGAACAGGCCCCAAGGATATCCGTTGCTCCTTCCGTTTTAGTTAAAACGGTTCCTCTGCATCCTGCTTTGCATCTCACGCTCGAGGTTGAACATCCGACGAATGCTCCCAATGTTGCGGATCCCGTCAGCTACGACTTCAAGAGAGCTGATTACGACAGCATCCTCGGCATTTTGTTGAGCATCGACTGGAATGTTACTCTTGATACCGACGATATCAACGTTGCAGTTCAGACCTTCTCCAATATCGTGAGCTATGCTATCGATCGCCATGTTCCTAAACGGGTTCTTCTAAAGACCAGAAATCCACCGTGGCAGTCCGCTGCACTACGAAGGCTCAAATCTTCAAAAAGAGCAGCATTCAGACGGTATTCTAAGCATGGGGGAGTTTCACTGCGATTCCGATACCTGCGAATCAACAGCGAATACAAATGGATGTCTCGCCAGAGTCGTGCCAATTATTTAAGAAATGTGCAGGATAGGCTGAAATTAGCTCCTAAGTCTTTCTGGAAACATGTCAACGATCAAAGGAAAGAATCTGGACTACCGTCAACGTTAACATACGGAGAACGCACAGCATCGAATTCCGAGGACATTTGCGAACTTTTCAAAGTAAAATTCGAGGGCGCGTTTTGCTCCGAGATATTGACACAGGGTCAAATTTCGCTAGCAGCAAGTAATGTGCCGCTATCTTGTGATCCGTCAAACACCATCAATATTGACGATTCAATGATCCGCTCAGCTATTTTTAAAATGAAATCATCAACATCGGTTGGTCCGGATGGTATCCCTGCAGTTATTTTCAAAAAGTGCTGTACTGGCATAATATCCCCTCTTCGTCACATGTTCCAACTCTCTCTAACAACTGGAACATTTCCCTCGCTCTGGAAATCGGCCTACATGTTTCCAGTTTTCAAAAAAGGCGACAAGCACAACGCCGACAACTACAGAGGAATATCTGCATTGAATGCTGTAGCGAAGCTCTTTGAGTTGGTAGTTCTAGACCCAGTCTTCAATCATTGCAAGCAATATATAGCCGATACACAGCACGGGTTCATGCCTAAGCGATCTACGACAACAAACCTTTTGACGTTCACAACATATGCGACAGATGTTATGTGTAAGGGCTTTCAAACAGATACAATTTATACTGACTTATCTTCAGCTTTCGATAAGATCAACCATCGCATTGCATTAGCAAAACTTGAGCGACTGGGCTTTGGAGGCAGCGTTTTACGTTGGTTCCAATCGTACCTAACAGAACGACATCTAAGCGTTAGGATTGATGACTGCACATCTGGTGAATTCCTTGTCACATCCGGTATTCCCCAAGGAAGTCATCTTGGGCCCCTTGTCTTCTTGTTGTACTTCAACGACGTGAATCTTTGTATGGAAGGCCCTAGGTTATCTTTTGCTGATGACTTGAAAATTTACAATCAGGTCAAGTCCATCGAAGACGCATGGTTTCTTCAACACCAACTTGATAGTTTCGCTTCGTGGTGCAACACAAACAGGATGGTGCTGAATCCTACCAAGTGCTCCGCTGTTTCTTTCACAAGGAAGAAGAAACCGATAATTTTCGACTACCACCTCGAAGGCAGCATTATTAAACGTGAATCGTGCGTCAAGGATCTAGGAGTTTTTCTCGATGCCGGACTTACATACAAGGAACATATCAGCTACATTGTTTCCAAAGCAAACCGCAGTTTGGGATTCATCATGAGAATGGCAAAGGACTTTACGGATGTATATTGCTTAAAGAGCCTCTACTGTTCGCTGGTGCGATCCACGGTGGAGTATTGTTCAGCAGTATGGAACCCGCACTATCTAAATGGAGTTGATAGAATCGAGGCAGTGCAGCGAAGGTTTGTGCGATTTGCTCTCCGTCGTTTACCATGGAATAATCCACGTGAGCTGCCTAGATATGTACACCGCATGCAACTTATTGGCCTTGACACACTAGAAGTGAGGAGAGATCTATCACGTGTCATGTTGGTTCCCGATCTTTTCATGGCAAAAATTGACTGTCCGATGCTGCTTAACCAAATCAACATTCATGTTCGTTCTCGTGCACTTCGCAACAACATCTTTCTTCGAACACCATTTCGTCGAACAAACTATGGCGCCAACGGAGCTCTTGTTGGTATTCAACGAACATTCAATCGAGTGTCATCTGGGTTTGACTTCCACCTACCTCGCCAAAGAATTAAAACTAATTTTTTGAATATTCTTAGGAACTATCATTAGGACCACATTGTGTCTGTTGATAATAACAAATAAATAAATAAATATTCCAGCTCGAAAGTATCCTTTTTTAAAAAATGGTGGTTTAGTTGGGGCATGCACCGCTAGCCGAGACAGGCATAGTTAGAGAGCTTATGTCAAAACAGATATTGTGGTTTTGCGGTTGAATTATTTTCGTACAAAATTTTGAATGACTCGGAATCCGATTATATGAGCATCGCGGATTCGGATTCAGCCTGGGTAGAAAAGGATATTGATCCATTTTGATTCAAAGACAAAGTTTTGAAAAATCATGAAATTTGATATGTCGCAAGCCAGGTTTTGGAAACGATTTGAATTTGGACACTTTTCCGGAAGAACTCGGATCATGCAGGGCCACTTCAAGTGTCCAGTATTGTCAGACACCCTCAGAATGTCAGAATGTCCTCTGAAGACTAAGTTTTGCAACATCATGAAGTTTGATATGTCACAAGTTAGGTTTTGGTAACGAGTTGAATATGGCCTCTTTCCTGGAGGAATTATGATCCCGCAGGGTCTCTCTAAAAGGCCAGTATGGTCAGAAATCCTCAGAATGTCCTCTGAATACCTATTTATGCAAAATCATAAGGTTTGATATGTCGCAAGCCAGGTATTGGAAAAGGTTTGAATATGGCCACTTTCACGGAGGAACTCGGATCCCGCAGGGCCTCCCCAAGTGGCCAGTATGGTAAGACACCCTCAGAATGTCCTCCGAAGATAAAGTTTTGCAAAATCATGAAGTTTGATATGTCGCAAGCCAGATTTTGGAAAATATTTGAATATGGCCACTTTCCTGGAGGAACTTGGATACCACAGGGCCTCTCTAAGTGACCAGTATAATCAGACACCCTCAGAATGTCCTCCAAAGACCAGGTTTTGCAAAATTCTAAAAATTGATATGTCGCAAGCTAGGTTTTGGAAACGATTTGAATATGGCCATTTTTCTGGAGGAACTCGGATCACGCAGGGCTTGATGAGGTTTAATGGCCAAAAACGAGAATTCTTCCGGAACCATGACCAGACATGCACTGATGTTACACCTCGGGTAATATTATCTATTGATTTATTCAGTACAGAGGCCTGATGACCCATTCGGAATAATGAACCAATTCGCCTAATGACCCAATTGGCCTTGTTATACCATTTGGCATAATGACCTCTTCTGCCTAATGACCTTGGGACCATTCACTTTAATGACTCATTAGGCTTACTGAGATATTAGCACGAATGGATAATTAGGCCGAATAACTCATTGGGCCTGATGACTTATTCGGCCTAATGGCTCATTTGGCCTAATGACTCATTCGGCCTATTTATCCATTCGTGCTAATATCTCATCCAGCCTAATGAGTCATTAAACTAAATGGGTCATTAGGCTTACTGAGATATTAGCACGAATGGATAATTAGGCCTAATGGCTCATTTGGCCTGATGAATTATTCGGACTAATGGCTCAATCGGTCTAATGACCCATTCGGCCTACTAATCTATTCGTGCTAATATCTTATCAAGTCTAATGACCCATTCAGCTTAATGACTCATTAGGCTTACTGAGATATTAGCACGAATGGATAATTAGGCCGAATAACTCATTCGGCCTGATGATTTATGGCTCATTCAGCCTAATGACGCATTCGTTCTAATGACCTATTCGGCCTAATGACTCATTCAGTCTGATGACTTATTTGGCCTAATGACTCATTCGGCCAAATGACCCACCGATCGATTTTGTTTTTCATCAAAGGGATTTTATAACTTTTAATCGCTACAACTACAAGAAAAGTAGCTACAAAAGCGGAAACCAGAATCTTCTGTTTGTTGGCGTGACTTTGCCGGTCAACAATAGTGTGAAACTCCCGTAGTAAACTTGACACATCCCACAAAGCAAAACTATGTGAAACCCTTATTGCTTGCTGTGGCACAATCTTCAAGGAGTAGCAATTTCTTATTAGTATGTCTTATGAGAGTTGATATGTGTGCTCTCTAGGTTTTCTGTCCCGGCTTCTAAATTCATATGTTTACATACCACAAAGTGCAGAAAATGTGGAATGCTCATTGGTATCGAAACTTCATTTGGAAGTACAACGCATTTAAATTTACGAAAAAGTCATTATTCATGCAGCAAACACTCATGCGACGGATTGAGGATCGGATTGTGAAATATCTACGCGAAAACACCAGGGAGCACCGCGGAGTGGGAGGCCATCAGAGTGAACAACGCTGCTTGTCTGCAGAAAACATGAAGTTGCGGGAAATGTTATAATGAAGAGCGAAAGAATATTAAAAAGTAAAAAAAAGAAAAAGGAATACAAGTAAGTATGTCCAAGTGTTCCGAGCGCTGCGAAGCAAGACCTTCTACCACCCAGTTCTCGAATCTCCGGCGATTTTCCCAGTCAGTTGAAGCGCACCATGCATTAGCTTCCCCATCCAATCTTCGCCATCATTCGAAATCGTTTCGAGAGCAAACTCCCGCCGTGGAAGTCGAACGAAAAGAATTTTGAGAATTGTGTGGCTTTTGCTGAATAAAATATTACAATTTTAACTTTTCTCTTCACTGTTGCTGTTTTCCCATCCATCCATCCATTCACTCACTCCTGGCTTTTAGAGGACCTCCTCGGAGGACTCGAGTGGCGAAACCTGTGAGTGAGGACATCGCTGCAGCGCCACCGTTTGGTGGATGGTTGAAAAATTTATGAATGTATTTTTAAACCACCCACTTGATTCCGCGTTCTTGGTTGTCCTCGGTTCTTGAGCCCGGGAAAACTTTCGGCCAGATTTATGCACAATAGAGAAGGGCTGCCACAGTGATTCAGATTCGGTTGGGATTTTTTTTTGTTTCTCCCTTTGACTCGTCGGTGTGCTCTTTGTTGCTTTATTTGTGCGATACATTTTAATTCTAGAACTCCGGACGCTCTGGGCACTGCAGTAGTTGTGTTGCGGTGAACTTTCCAAAGGGTTGTTCAGTACAAGAGTGGACAGGTACGTCATCTTTGGACCATGTTTCTAGCTTTGTTGGGGAACTTTTTAGACTAATGACTGCTACAATTTCAATTATGAGCTCATACAGAGCGAAAAGAATGTCGCAATAAGTACGAAACAATGAACTCAGCGTAGTTTATTGTTCGTACAAGTTCGGGGATAGTTGAAAAATATGATGTGTTGACGCGTGTTAGTTACAATGTTTTAACTGTAGACAGACGTTCGAACTCGTCACTAACCTAGCACGACATCAAGTTTTGATTGGTGGATGGGAAGATGGGTGACGAGGTTAATTTAAAATTTTACACAACAAATTTGATTTTGTTTTGTTTGAGCTTGAATGTCTGTTTTCTCTATTACTGTTTATGCTTAGCTTTGCTAGTTACACAAAATCTCCTTGTTTGATTTGTCCAAATATGAGACATTCAAACTATTTGATAGGACATGAAATTGACTCAATATACTTTGGACAGGTAAGGTAAACTATGGAACTAAGAATATGGATTTCCCGAAAAACTGACGCAGATGGTCAAGGTAACGATGGTTCGAGTGATGCACGTGTTCCAAATCTGAGGGAAACTCAAGAGCCCTTTCGAATCTCGGAGAGGGTTACGGCAAGGTGATGGATTGTCATGTTTGCTATTTAACATTACATAAACCTAGGAAGTGTACACCCAAAATAAAAAAGCAAGATTGTAATGCAATTTCGAATGATTTTGTTTCATTTCTCGTAATGGATCGTAACTTGGAGAGAAAATGCAACATTGGTCGTGGGCAAAAAAGCATCACGTCAATTTGCTTTGAAAAATTCGATGTGTGCGTGGGTAGGACCTTCGAAAAAATGGAGACAAGCAGCACTAAACTGAGTTTCTTGGCGAAACATTGGGGCGCAGGTAGGTAATGTAAGTCGATGAATGATTTTCATCAGTTTCCGGTGCTCTATCTTCTCATTGACTAACAGCAAAATACTCGATGACTCGAAGATAATTGTATCGCTTTTGATGTTCGTCTACATTCGTTTTCCCGAATGTTTCCTCTCAACTCTTGGTATTGCAGAATGTTTCAAAAATTGCATATGTATTTGATCGCAGGAGGGATGATCACGAACAAGTGGGGGACGTAGGTAAATTTGCTGGTAAATTAACTTTAGACATGGAATGTCTGCGAGGGCTAGGATTTGCTTGGTTTGGGAGAGATTGACAGTAGGGAAGGAATCGATAGTGTATTGATACACTCAATCACATGAGTATTAGTGATTATTATAGAAACAGTGAGTGTGATTTCAACTTAACGGATAATATATACAGCAGAAGATAGATAGGGTGCGTGAGTGATAGATATAGTGAGTGGATAAACTAGGAGCTATTCTTTGTGGTTTGTACAGAGTAGTGAACGTAAGTAGAACGGGCAGTATAGGAATCCCCCAAATAGAGCAGTGAGAGGTGTCAGCTACCCACTGCACTTCTCGGTTGTCTTCCAACCAAATGAACTGATTTTTTGTATTTGTCACGTTTATGAACGACCCTAATCACATACAAGAAATAGATTCAATCGGTTGAAAGACAACCGATAAATTGCGGTGGGTAGACGCCACCACCCATCGCACTATTCTTGGGATCCTTTGATTTAGTGAAGGAGATGGATTATAGACACTCTAGTAACAACGTGAAATTTTATACATCCAATTATCGTATCGTATTCGTTTGAATTTGTTAAAGCACGTTGTCCATTTTATTTAATTTTTATTAGTGTCTATGGAGTCGAAGATAGAAAGGGTGCCTGGCAGGTAGAGTGGTATGGGTGATAGTATTATGGGTGGCAAATAGATATGGAAATAGATGGCGTAGGCGATAGATGGAGTGAAAGTAACAAAAGGCAAATAGAACAGGTGGCTGATAGAGTGGGTGGTATATAGGGTGGCAAGTATACTGGTACGGATGGTAGATAGAGAAAGGGATAGATTGTTTGGAGGATGGCTAGAGTGGGAGGAAAAGTGAAAGGATAGATAGAGACATAAAAATTGTATATCTTACTTGAACTTCCTCTTTTTCCTCGATGTTGAACAGCTTTGAACCTGCATAGTTCAATCGCGGATCTAGATAAATAGCCATTTTAAAAGCCCTTGAGTTTTTTAAGTTTTGCAAACGGTTATTCATACTAACAAACAACTCGTCAGCAAAAGGATTCGGCTCAGTTAGTTTGACCTTTTGAGTGGCAATAAGCCACTGCAGATAGAAGTCAGACAACGAGACATGCTCTGCCTGCATATCTTTTGTTAGTATATACAACGGCTTGAAGGCTTCTTCGTACTTCTTAGCGAATTCCCAGCTGTCAGACAAATCTGTAACAAAATCATTATTATTTTTACTTGTATTGACATTTCATTAAACCTAAGTTTTTACCCAATTCCTGAAACTGCTCTGCAAGTTGTTCAAAAAATGGCCGCTGTTCCAAAAACTTTGAAATCATTACATAAATCCCACCCCAGCGCGTTTGACCCCAAACTGGGGGATAGCTGGCGCCATGTAGCTCAAAAAACGATGAGTATTTCACTGACCGGCATTTTTTTGCCACTTCCGTCAGTTTCTTGATTCCTTCGTTAGACTTATTGACCACGTCCAAAATAGCCAACTGTAAAGTATGTACCGCACAGCGAATAAGATTCAAGTGCTCCTGTAGCTGGTCACTCAACGCCGCTGTAAGCACCTCCTGTTGTTTTACATCAGATCGTCGGTGGCGTCAAATACTGTGAGGTAGTTCACTTCGAACTCCTGCTTTAATTTACGTACAGCTGCCAACATGTTGGCACCGTTGTCACATGTCACAGAAAAAATCTGATCAATAGTCAAACCGTAGCTTCGGATCACTGCCATGATTTGATTCTTCAAAAATACCGCGGTCTGTCTTTCTTTTACTCCGATGACCCCTGAAGGAAACAAAATTAAATTGATCACGAAGAGTTGCAGATTGGATTTTTAGTTTTTGCAACTATTTCGGACATCATCAAAATTTAGGCATCATTGAGTGCATTAGCCTCCTGAATCGGAATGATGTACGAACAAATTGATTCAATCCTAGGTTTTAGTGATAAACTCAAAATAGTTTTTCACTACCGTGAATATCATTACGCCGATAAGTCCATTTTCCCGACCCTCATCAAGAAAAAGTGAGATTAACAGTTCTTCCGAAGGAAAACACAATACCACTCTGAAAAACTGACCATGTTTAGAGGAAAAAGATCGCATTTTGGTGATGAGATTTGCGTAAATTAACTATTCGTGGTAATGATATTCAGGATAATGAATTCGGAGTAACAGCCCATTCATAGTAGTAGTATTGGGAGGAGTTTCCTAAGATCACTGAATTCAGACCACTTAACTGTATGTTATAATGCATATGTTACATACCCAGTGTCCGTGTGACAATTTGATCGCTGCTCGCAAATCTGGCCAAAATTGCCAGCACGTGCCTGTTGTGGTGTGAAGCGGAATCGATTTTCAATGAAACCAATTTTACCTTCATCTCATTGATTATCGCATCCTTGATCATTTCCGCACTAACCGTCACATGGCCTTTTAATATCCGGGTATTCATAGACATGCCTACCCCTGCAGTAATCGGATCATAAAGAAGACGCATGGCATCCCACTCCATACAGGATACCGGAAGATTATGGTTTGCGACCAGCTTAACTGAAACTTCAATAATTAGTCGCTTATCAATGGCGCATGGCCGTTTCAGGACAACCCTTGGCTTTTTTGCTGACGGTTCTTCTGCCTTTTGGAATCCTTCCGCGATGGCCCTTTCCGTGTGGATGTTTCGGAAATGTCGAATGAAATGATTTATTTCCAGCTTTTTTGGGACGTAGATACACCCACTGCCGCTATCTATATTGCAGATCGCTTTGGCACCATCGCTTTGGATAAACTTTAAGGCCTTTTCCGCTAGCGTAACACCATCACGACGTCTTTTTTCACATTTTTGGATGACTTTTGGATGTTGACGTTCCCGGTACTTGCAATTCAGCATCCTTTTCCGCTTGCGAATTGCTATCAGCTTCACCTCGTTTTTTCTCGACTTTTTGCGGAGTTTTGGATGGTCCTGGAGAGTCCATTTCACTGATTTTTCGTTACAAACGTATAGTAGGAACTAGAAAATACCTAACGACATGACGCGTGACTAAAGTCGATTGAGTCGATTCAGCAACGAATTGAAGTGAAAACAAAACAATAATCAAAGGACGCATGTTTCGAGTAGTTCATTTCGTCAATTGACGAAAGTATGTGCTTAAAATCAAATGAACTGATGAACATAAAGAACGAAAATGACCAACATACAAGTCATGTTTGACAGGAAAAATATTCATCGTGACTCGATAGCAAGAACCAAAATGGAATACATGAAAATGATCTTGCTCGAATCGAAACGATTGCGTAGGAAGTTCATTTTCCTTTTTATGCGTCGATAATGTTGAACCCTGAGTGCAAGTCTCGCAAAGCAATTTGGGGGAAAAAGAGGTAGGAAACAATACACCAAAATACAATTTCCCACGGGAATTCTGATGAATTTGATTTAGGTAGCATTTTCGCTCCTAAATAAGATTTTTTACAGCAATCGTTAATCGATATGATAACCGATATGCTAAAAACTAATTCCTTGTTTGAGGCTATCCAAACGGGTATTAAATTTGCCAATAATATTGTCATGACATTGAAATTCAGTAATGGATTTTATGTCATTAAATATTTTGAATTGGAATGCTCGCTCCATCAGAGATAACAAAGATGAGCTATTTAATTTATTAAAAGTTCATAACGTGCATATTGCTGTTATAACTGAGGCTTATCTCAAACCTGCCCATAAGGTCAAAAAAGATCCAAATTATTTTGTCTATCTCAATGATCACATTAATGGCGCTGGTGGTGGTGTTGCCATCATTGTCCATAGGCGTATCAAACATAACATTCCTTCTTCATTTGAAACTTTGGGGGTATAAACACAAATTAAAAAAACGCTTCTCTGCCCTGAGGAACAAACATTTTGAAAATAATGTGTCGAAATTAGATCCGAGTTCCAAACCTTTCTGGAAACTCTCTAAAATCTTGAAAAAACCTCAAAAGCCTAGCGCTTAAGGAATAAAATTTTGCTCACAAATGCGGACAAAGCTCAAAAACTCGTTAGGCAGTTTGAGAGCTCCCATAATTTCAGTTTGGGTCTTACTAGTCCTATTGAGGATCAGGTTTCCAGGGAGTATCTGAATATTTTCACTCAAGAAAATATTTTTGATGAATGATGGGGAACTGATTTGGATGTTTACTACATACTATAACTAAAAACTTTCAAAATATGAAAGCACCAGCTGATGATGGAATTTTCTATATCCTCATAAAAAAAAACTCCATGAGAGTGCCTTGTCTTTCTTGATAAAACTATTTAACAGATGTTTTCATTTGGCATATTTTCCAGATAAATGGAAAAATGCAGAAGTCGTACCTATTTTGAAGCCAGAAAAAAACCCGGCTGAAGCTTCTAGCTACCGACCAATCAGTTTGCTTTCTTCAATAACTAAGCTTTTTGAAAAAATAATGTTGAATAGAATAATGTTTCCCTTGTGATGATGATGATGATGTGAACTACCATCTAGTGTAGCAAGGCAACTGCCTATAGCACTGGACAATTTTATTTAAACGATTTGATCAAGGTTATACTGTGGTAGATGTTTCAACATGTTCCTGTATGAAGGGCCAAAAACGTATTGTGGGCCCGTAAGCAGATACACTTACGCGTAACCCAAAGCTACAGGGGTCTAAAGAGAATCTCCTTCCAGAAACAAGTTCGCAGAAACCACACCAAAACCGAGCCCTCGCCAAGTAAAATGTCCCACTAGATGGGGAGAAGAGCCCGCCCTCTTTTCACGAAATGTTAACAACAGGAAGTTGGCAGTCCCACTCTTCCTATTCAATTCGCTTCAATCGGGTGCTCTGATGGTTCCTCCCTTTATCCCAACATACAGTGTTGTATAATATATGTCAAATAGCAAAGAAATAAATATGATTTGCTTACCTTGATTTAGAAATCATCTTACCCTGACGCTAAAGACTATGGTACTACTTACATTTGTTATAAAGCATATGGAATATCCTTAATAATTCCACACTACCACGCTCGCCCGTGACATAAGAGGAACATACAATTTCAGTGCTGTCAATCTATTTCTATAAACATGCTTCAATAAACTATCGTAATGTTCATGCTTCATTAATTCATTCTTTTTTTTGTTTTTATTTTTTTTTTTCAAATAAAATTTAAGTGGTCTTTGTCGAATTGCGTTTTCTTTTAAGCAAGTCCCCCGTGGTTTCTTTTTAATCCTTACTTGAGAGCTTTTTAGTGTTTATATTTCCCAAATTCGCATTTTTTCGTAGTTATCTTCAGAAGACTCCCCATCAGAAATTTTGCTCCATTCTTCTCTATATAATTCTTCGGCTTTTATTTTAAGTTTTTTTCTATCTCTAGCTAACTGCTTCCAATTTTCCTCATTCATTTCATTATATCTATTGAGATCCTGACGCAATGAGTCTTTCCATGTCATACTAGGTCTACCCTCCTTCTTTTTCTTAAAATTAAGTTTGTATGCCAACTTTATAGGATCCCTATTTTCTCTTCTTAGAATATGGCCGTAATAGCTAATTCTTCCTACTCTAGCTCTTCTATTTATAGTTTTTCCTTCTAGTAGTTTTCTAGCATTAAATTTTAAATTTTCAGGTTTCTTACAGTGAATAAAAATGGTTTTTAAAATTAGTTTCTCATAATTTGCCATTGACACTCTGCTTTTTTTGGTAAGTACACCTACTTTTGTTCCATATAAAATAGCAGGTGCTAGCACTGTTTTGTAGATAAGTTTTCCTAGTGGCCACGAAGGTTTAAATTGTTTACAAAAACTAACCACTGTTCTACTTGTCTTAAATGTATTTCTGCATCTTAACCTGTTTGTAGATTTTCTATCTAATGTTGAGGTAATACAAACTCCTAGATATTTTATACTATCATGAACCTTGAAACATTTTCCGTTTAAGACAAGTTCTGTGGGATGTTATTTGGATATCTTAATAGTACTTGACATTTGTCATAATTTAATTCTAAGCCAACATCTGCTAATTGTTCCATTACTTCCTTAAGAATACATTCCATCTCCTCCTTAGATGTCGCAATAATTAATAAATCATCTGCAAAAGCTAGTAACAGTGGTAATTTAAGGCAACCTAGGTCCATCAGCTCAAGTTTTGTAATTT
>JAHHFK020000575.1:0-90882 GCA_024533555.2 Aedes koreicus
CGCGTAAAATTTTCTCTCGTGTGATTCCAAGCCAAAGGAAGCATAAACAGCGAAATTGTTTGCAATCTTTCATACGCCATACAACAATATCTGCAATCTTCTATACGACAGACTAGATTCAGACGTTATGTGACTTAAATTCACATAAAATATCCCATAAATTTCTGCCTAACCTAGCACTCTCTTTATGTGCATTAGAAAACGCAGAAAATTAAATGTTTCTTTCAAACTATGAACAATAGAATCCTGATCAAATCGTTATTCAGATTATTTCACTGCTATGGAAAGTTTCCTTGCTACAATAGATGGTAGTATTACATCATCATCTTCATAAGTTGCCTACAAGATACTTTAATGCTAATTTATAAGCCAACAGTGGCTTACTTCGTGACGTCACAAACATTTCTCTTGGGGTGAGGTACTTGCGGTTACACTTTTACTCGATGAGCGGCAGGTGGTAACCTGTAGATGATGACAGCATCGGACGACTCAGGGCTGGTATTAGGGTGATCATCGGAGCTATCCAGTTCCACGGGGCATCCTGGGCTGTCACACCGTGAACCGAAACAGCTGAATCTCTCGTTGGCGGCTTCGGTCGTGAAAGCTGTACCGGAGCTTCCTCGAATATCGGCAGGAATCCGTTTCGTAGTCCTCGACGACTTTGAGCCTTTGCCCTAAATATGGGATGTGATCTACCGATGTCATTTTCGACAGCGTGTTGACAAGCACGATGGCCGTCGATGGTAATGATTGAAGAACAATGGCCGAAACTATGCCCACAGAAATAGTGACACGTGGTAAAGCACACTTTCCGGGATCTGTCCGTTCTTGACGTTCCGCAGTGGTTTGGACACCACGGTCCTGTCCACGAACCGATCAGTCCTAGCTCCGCGAGGTACTGCAGATAAAAAGAGAAAAAGGCCCGAACATTAGTACTCTTGTGACGTCACTTTCAATGTGTACAATTTGCATGTTTCTTTTTACAGAAGTTTTACCTTTTTCTCGTTGCACTAAACAACGTAACCACCTAACAAAATTGACTCGTTTGTCTCTTAACACAATTATCTTATTGACAATAAAATAACAATAGTTTTCTTTTATTTTCTTTTTTAAAAAAACTAACAGCTTTTTTTTGTGTCACTAACCCCAAATTTTTTGTTTTTTTTTTTTTTCTACAACTTTATAACGTTTGTTGATCCCGCCACGCCTAGTGAACCAACGAGCCCCAACGTTCCTACAGCTAACGCTAACGATAAATTATGTCCACACCTAGGTCGTGGACAGAGGATCGTCAACCGTACAAAAGGTCACAAAAAGGGGCAACGATGAGTGGAACGAGCGACAGATAGTAAACAAACCGGCCATTGACCGAATTGAAGTGCGATCATCGAGTTGTTTCCTATTATTAAATACTTACAATCTATATTATATTCCTCTTATCATAATCAGATACATAAAACTTACTTTCTACTTGTGATTCCGGTGGATTTAAAACTACAAATCTCTAAATCTACTTAGCTTAAGGTGAGAACATGAAAATACCTAGTCTATCTTATACTAATGTGACCTATAAAAACTAGCTACCTATACCTGAAGATTGTAAAGCATTGCTAAGCGACCAGCATACCAGCTTTAAGAAAAGCTAGAGTAAGTAGCATAATGCCCATCGCCTATTTACAGTATATACATAATTAAATAATTGATTGAATCGGTTAGGCAACTCAATTGAACAACCTAGTAACTGTGTCCGCCAAGGCTTTAGAAAGTTGCGATAACGAATCACTAAATGTAAGTCATATGAGTTATGTTGATCTAAATTTAAGCGGGGTGAATCGTTAAATCCTACTTACAGGAATTTTGTAATTCTGCATTCTTCAAAATAAATTCACAAAATTAACGATTCGTTCATCGCCCAACATCTTACAAAATTCATTTACGGGTAATTTTGCGATGTCTGCTAAAGGATCAATGCCCGGATCTGGCAAGGCCGGCCCTGCCGAAGCTAAGCTCACTGATCGTCGAGAAGGTGGAGTGACTGCGACGTCCTCAGCGGCCAGAGTTTGGAGTGAAATAGCCATGTCTACGGGGGATTCTACTGCACTTACCATAATCGATAACCCTACTGTCGCTGCGAGTGCAAAGAATGCAGCAGCGGTCGCGACGTGCGATACAGTGAGTGTTAAGAGGCAGATAGACGGCCCATCGCGCATTGCAGCAGGAATCTCCAGTTCTTCGGCTAGTCTGGTAAAGGCAGCAGGTCCCCCTCCTACCCACCAGGTAAATGTTGAAGTTGCCAAAAAAGTGAATGCCAATAAGAAAGGCACAGTCCCGAAGCAAGCGGCTTCGACTATAGAACCGAATTGTAAATCCCCCTTTCAAATATACGCGGGAAAATCGTTGTCAGGCGGAATCCGGAACGCCGCGCACGCCCAAATCGGTACAATAGCTGTGAGTGGTGTGCAGACAGTGACAACAGCAGAATGGTGCAATGTGATGGCTGCGATAGATGGTTCCATTTTTCTTGCGTGGAAGTTACCGAAGGAATAGCTGAAATCAGTTGGGTCTGCCCACTGTGTCCAGTTGAAAGGAGCAAAGACGATCATGAAGCCCTTGCTGAAGACGCCCGAGCAGTATGGCAGGCCAATAATCCACCCCGAAAGAACTCCGGCGGAACAAGTTCATATGGAAAGAAAAGCAGCAAACGGAGTGAGCAGCGGAAGATAGACTTGAAGCTGCAGAAGCTTGAGGAGCAGAAGAAGCTGGAGCAAAAGTTCCTGGAGGAGAAGTTTAAAATCTTGGAAGAGTTGGAAGATGATGATGCGACAGATTTGGACGACGAGGACCTCGAGAAGATGTCCAACGTTTCTCAATGGATCAGAGATACTGAACGTGGTAGAGCAGCCCAAGCTAGAGCCCAAGATTCTGGCGTTGTGGACGAAGATTTGCCGGAGTTTTCTAGGATGGAGCTAGCGGGAATCGATGAGCAGTTAGCAGCGATCGACCAACGACGAGTAAGCCAGCAACGTCGTTCGCAAGAAGAGTTTCGTAATGCATTACCTGAATTCGCTCCCGAACAACGTTCTACGCCGCAGACGAATCGAACATCCGTTCGTTTTACTACGTCCCCGACACCCAGACTAACAATGCAACCTCTCTCGCGTCCATCGCTGACTGGTACAACGTTCCCAGTAACGGAACCAGAATCGACTCCTGCGGATGAGACTATATGTATCCTCAACCGAAGCCAGCTGGCCGCGCGACAAGCGGTTTCGAAAGATATACCTGAGTTTGATGGAAACTCCGAAGATTGGCCACTGTTTTTCTCGATGTACACGTCATCAACGCAGATGTGTGGCTTTTCAAATGAGGAAAACATGCTGCGACTACGAAAGTGCCTAAAGGGTAGGGCGCTGGAAGCTGTAAAATGCAGACTGTTACATCCATCCAACGTGTCTGGAGTCCTTTCAACGCTAAGGATGCTCTATGGCAGGCCAGAAGCGATTGTTCAAGCAGCGATAATGAAAATTCGCTCCTTACCATCACCGGAGATCGATCGTTTAGAGAGCCTGGTCAACTTTGCGCTAACCGTCGAAAACCTGGTAGCTACGATAGAAGCATGTGGTGTCAAAGATTTCGTGTACAACGCTTCGCTCAAGTACGAGTTAATTGAACAACTACCGTCAACGTTGAAGTTAGACTGGGCGAAACAAACCCGAGGCAATCCAGCTCCAAATCTCGCGAATTTCAGTTCCTGGCTATACTCTTTGGCAGAGGATGCAAGTACAGTCATGCAGACGTCCACCAACGTTTCACGAAGCCGTTGCAACAAGAAAGACGCATTCATCAATGTCCATTCCGAAGCAGACAATAGGCGGTCAGGATCCCCGGCCGTTTCAGCGAAAGGTACGCGTATCCAATCACAAGAACCAAAGGAATGCTTCACGTGTAATGGTTCTTGCCTTTCGGTCGCAAAGTGTAAACGTTTCGCCGATTTGAGCTACGAGTCAAAATGGGCAGTAATTCGTGAAGCGAAACTGTGTCGTAAATGCCTCCGTAAGCACAATGGCATGTGTAGACAACAAAATAAATGCGGAATCCACGGGTGTACTTATCTGCATCACCCCCTGCTCCACAATGAGCGAGCTGAAGCCACCAGTAACTCCTCCAGAGCTGAAGCAGCTATGAACACCAGTTGTAACGTACATCAAGGCCAAACAAATAACGTGTTGTTCCGTATTATTCCAGTGGTGCTCTATGGCCCGTCAAAGACGGTTCATACTTACGCTTTCATCGATGATGGGTCTGAACTTACGCTGATGGAACATTCTCTTGCAGAGGAGCTTGGACTGCAAGGACCTCAGAAGGCACTCTGCTTGAAATGGACAGGCGGTACCAGACGAATGGAGAACGAATCTCAAAAAGTACAGGTGGCTATTTCTTCCATAAAGAACACTTCCCAAAAGTATAAACTGGCGGATGTTCGCACAATACAGGAGATGAAACTCCGGTCACAAACTTTGATAGCCTCCGAAATGCAAAATCGGTACAGTCATCTCGCCGGGATCCCTTTCGATTCCTACATCGATGTAAGTCCACGAATTCTGATAGGGCTGGACAACGCGTAGCTAGGACATGCATTCAAGAGTCGAGAAGGAAAACCATCCGAACCGATAGCTGTTAAAACACGTTTAGGATGGATCGTGTACGGGAGCTGCTCATCCAATCATTATTCTGAAAGTCATGTCAACTACCATGCTATACAAGTGTGTAAGTGCAACGAAAGTTCCAACGAAAGTCTCCACGCAGCGATGAAAAACTATTTCACTCTCGACAGCATGGGTATCTCCAAGCCTGACAAGTTACCGATCTGTGCAGACGATCACCGCGCTATAGAAATTCTGGAAGCGGTTACAACACTCAAGGATGGACGTTTCGAATCGGGTCTTCTCTGGAAATATGACGCTGCTAGGCTTCCTGACAGTAGAGCGATGGCCCTCAGGAGATGGGAGTGTTTAGACCGGAGAATGAAGAGGGACGAAAGATTGGCGGAGGCACTGCGTGCAAAAATTGCAGAGTACGTCCAAAAAGGGTACATCCGAAAATTGACCAGAGATGAGCTGACGATCCGCCAACCGCGTGAGTGGTATCTGCCAGTGTTTCCGGTGTATAATCCGAATAAACCTGGAAAATTGAGGCTGGTGTGGGATGCAGCAGCTACCGTCCACGGAATCTCCTTGAACTCAGTCTTATTGAAAGGACCCGACCAGCTGACGTCCCTATTAGCAGTCTTGATCCAGTTCCGGGAGTTCCGAATCGCGATATGCGGGGACATAAGAGAAATGTTTCACCAGGTTCTAATGAGAAAGGAAGATCAGCATTGCCTACGATTTTACTGGAAAGAAGATGCAGAAGACGGTGCGCCGGATGTATACGTTATGTCAGTGATGACATTTGGCGCTTGCTGCTCGCCCACAACAGCCCAGTACGTCAAAAACATCAATGCGAAACGATTCGAACACAATTACCCGGAAGCCGTCGACGCCATTGTAAGGAAGCACTACGTCGACGACATGCTTGCTAGCGTCGAAACGGAGGCAGAAGCTGTTATATTGGCGCACGACGTGAAACGAATTCACGCTGCCGGAGGATTTGAAATGCGCAACTGGTTGTCAAATTCTTCCACCGTCCTGGCATCCCTCCAGGAAGCTACGACTGACGAGAAGAACCTCGGAATCGGAGACGAAGACGTTACCGAAAAAGTACTCGGTCTTTGGTGGAACACGACTACGGACTGCTTCACCTTCAAGGTATCTGCCCGATACGATCAAGACCTGTTGTCTGAACGCCGTCGACCTTCTAAACGTGAGGTGCTTCGAACACTTATGATGATGTTTGATCCGCTGGGTTTTATTGCGCACTTCCTCATGTACCTAAAAGTCTTACTACAGGAGATTTGGAGGTCATCAGTCGACTGGGACACACCCATCGAAGAACCACAGTTCAAGAAGTGGCTGATATGGTTGCAAGTTCTGCCTAAGGTTACAAATGTTCAGATTCCACGCTGTTACAGAACACGTGTGTCACTAGAAAGCAGTTGTAAAGTTCAAATGCACACGTTTGTCGATGCGAGTGAGAGCGGATTTGCAGCGGTTGTGTATCTCAGGTTCGAAGAAGGAGACGTTATCGAAACCGCGTTCGTCAGTGCAAAAACAAGAGTCGCTCCATTAAAATTCCTTTCCATCCCTCGCTCAGAATTGCAAGCCAGTATCCTCGGAGTTCGCCTAGCGAACAGTGTTGCTCAATCACTATCCGTTAAGGCTTTGGACCGCTACTTTTGGACAGATTCCAGAGACGTTCTCTGCTGGCTGAACTCTGATCACCGTCGATACAGCCAGTTTGTAGCATTCCGGGTAAGTGAGATACTGGAGACTACCGATGTGAAGGAATGGCGGTGGGTTCCAACAAAACAGAACGTGGCCGACGAAGGAACAAAATGGACGCAGCCTCCCGATTTTAGCGCCTCTAGCCGCTGGTTTCAAGGACCGGAATTCCTCCGGCTGTCTAAAGCGGAATGGCCCGCTAATCTTCAATGTGAAACAACGGATACGGAGTTACGCGCGCATCTATCAACACACGTTTCCTCGTCCGAATCAATCATCGACCCTCAGAACTTCTCCAAGTGGACAACGATGTTACGAAGTACAGCGTATGTGTTCCGATATATTTGCAACTCAAAGCAGATGGTTAAGACGAATCGGCGAATCGGTGGACCGTTGGTGCAGCAGGAATTAGCAAGGGCAGAGAATTTTCTCTACCGCCTCGCTCAGAGTTGCGAATATGCTGACGAACTTGCAATCCTCGTCGGCAACCGTTTAAATGGAACGGAGAAGTCGATTCCCAAAAGCAGTTTCATCGCATACTTCTGCCCATTTCTCGACGATTTCGACGTATTACGAGTCCGTGGCCGAACTGGTGCATGCCCGTTGATCGACTATGACGCTGTTAACCCAATCATCCTCCCTCGAAATCATTATGTCACCGGACTGATAGTGCTTCATTACCACCGCAAATATCACCATCAAAATCACAACACTGTTCTCAACGAGATTCGCCAGCGATACAGGATTCCTCGCCTAAAGTCCGCATACAATACAATCCGGAAGCAGTGCCAGAAATGCATAAATGAAAAGGCAAATCCGCAACCACCAGCCATGAGTGATCTGCCGCCATCACGCTTGGCTGCCTACTCTCATCCATTCACATATATGGGGGTAGATTATTTCGGCCCAATCATGGTCACCGCCAATCGCAAAACGGAGAAACGCTGGGTGCTGATAGCAACATGTCTGACAATTCGCGCCATTCACCTTCAAATCGCACACACTCTCAGTACCGATTCCTGCATCATGGCTCTGCGCAACGTCATAGCTAGGAGGGGTACACCGGTAGTCATCTATAGTGATCAGGGTACTAACTTCCGGGGTGCTAGCAAGGAGCTGAAGACCGTTCTAGAGAGTCTGGATCAGGAACGCCTGATGGCCGAGTTCACTACGTCTCGCACCAGCTGGAGTTTCAACCCACCAGCGTCCCCGCACATGGGTGGGGCATGGGAGCGTCTTATCCGCGCAGTTAAGCAGAATCTTGCTAAGCTGGTGCCTAACAGTACGCTATCTTACGAGGTTCTTGAAAACTTGCTCATCGAAGTGGAAAATGTAGTAAATTCACGGCCACTTACTAGTGTTCCTTTGGAAGACGACGAATCCCCAGTGCTTACTCCAAACCACTTTCTACTGGGTTCGTCTAACGGTCTGAAGCCATGGGTACCTTTTGATGATAGCCCCGCAGCACTTCGGAACTGCTGGCAACTCTCTCAGACATTGGCCAATCAGTTCTGGAGACAATGGGTTCGAGATTATCTGCCGTCGATAACTCGCCGAACCAAGTGGTTTAGTCCAGCAAAACCCATCGAAGTCGGTGATATCGTCGTTATTGTGGACCTGAACTTCCCGCGTAACTGTTGGCCAAAGGGACGTATAATAGCTACGAAACTAGGAGCGGACGGCCAAGTAAGGTGGGCCACCGTTCAAACTGCCAGTGGCATCTACGAGCGTCCAGCCGTAAAGCTCGCCGTTCTAGACGTGGGCGTTTGTAAGGATACGCCTCAGGATCACCATCGGCGCATTCCGGGGGGGAGTGTTGATCCCGCCACGCCTAGTGAACCAACGAGCCCCAACGTTCCTACAGCTAACGCTAACGATAAATTATGTCCACACCTAGGTCGTGGACAGAGGATCGTCAAGCGTACAAAAGGTCACAAAAAGGGGCAACGATGAGTGGAACGAGCGACAGATAGTAAACAAACCGGCCATTGACCGAATTGAAGTGCGATCATCGAGTTGTTTCCTATTATTAAATACTTACAATCTATATTATATTCCTCTTATCATAATCAGATACATAAAACTTACTTTCTACTTGTGATTCCGGTGGATTTAAAACTACAAATCTCTAAATCTACTTAGCTTAAGGTGAGAACATGAAAATACCTAGTCTATCTTATACTAATGTGACCTATAAAAACTAGCTACCTATACCTGAAGATTGTAAAGCATTGCTAAGCGACCAGCATACCAGCTTTAAAGAAAAGCTAGAGTAAGTAGCATAATGCCCATCGCCTATTTACAGTATATACATAATTAAATAATTGATTGAATCGGTTAGGCAACTCAATTGAACAACCTAGTAACTGTGTCCGCCAAGGCTTTAGAAAGTTGCGATAACGAATCACTAAATGTAAGTCATATGAGTTATGTTGATCTAAATTTAAGCTATTCACCCCGTTAAATCCTACTTACAGGAATTTTGTAATTCTGCATTCTTCAAAATAAATTCACAAAATTAACGATTCGTTCATCGCCCAACATTAGCCTTAGATTGTAGTTAGTTTAGCCTGTATGTTTACTATAAGTTTTTTTTTGTGTGTGTGTGTGTGTTTTTAGGTAAAAAAATAATGTGGTGGTGGATTGAATTTAAGTGGGGAAATTCCCTCGGGGTGTCGGGAGATCGCATGTGATGAGTAATGAGGAATTGGTGAGGTGAGAGAATAAAAAAAAGGATAGAATGAGGGGGAGGGACGAACTGGTCTGTTTCTAAGTTATGAGCGGCGTGTCATCCGTCTCGTGCCAGTACACAGGGCAAGACTGGTGATTGTTGAAGGCCCTACTCGCTACTCGTAAAAACTACAAGTAACGGAAGCAAGCAATGTTATTACGGACCGGAACAATCGGCATAGACCCAGGTACGAAATCGGACTAAAGCTTGGAAACTCTGGACTCGGAAGTATAAGTCTCTCAATTTCTTGGGAGGTACTCGCATTCTTTTCGACTTATTGAGGGTGCGCAAGATCAACATTATAGTGCTGCAGGAGGTTTGTTGAAAGGATTGACGGTACATACGAATACGGATGGTTTTTTGTTGTTGCGGGAGTTAAACACTACTGTATCGAATGATACCCACTACCAAAATGTCATGTAAATTTCTGTCCTCTGAGACCGACACATGCAAGCGTCCTTTAGCACATAAGAATGAGTTGAAAGAGATGAGAAAATAAATTCAATCAAACACATCTTTCGTCGAATGACGTATGTGTCAGTTTCAGGAGACATAATTTTACACGAAATCTTTTTTTACGTTCCCCGACTTTTTACAAACATGAATTACGTCTCGTATAAAATTTATAATTTCTAGGAACTCTTGTAGTATATCTCTGTTTTCTGTATACGCACCATGCTGACACGTTCCCAGTCAGGTATGATTTAGTTTATGAACCCAATCGTCTTACCAGGATTGGCAGACCAAACCTCATTGGGACTACAGCTGCAAAGCAGATGCTCCGATGTTTCGCTTTCTAGGTTCCAGAAGCGTCATATATCATTCTGAACCCAGCCAATGTTCTTCAAATGATATCTGCTCGGACAGTGACCTGTTTATTAGGCCAGTATACTAGGTTAGTCAAAATGTTTGAAAGCGGAAATAAAAATACATTATTTTTTTTGGAAATCTCTTTTATTATATTGTATAGTCTCCCATAAAATCAATACACTTGGTCCAACGATCTTCCAACTTTGTTGTCCCATCACGGAAGTGACATTCTGGAAACCCTGCAAAATACTCCTTTACGACGGCTATAACTTCTTGGTTTTATGAAAAATGCATTCCACGAAGGAATGGTTTAAGGTGTGAGAATAGCTGCAATAATTCTTACCCCAATTCACTGATTTTCGTGATGGTTTTTTGGGCTGTGTGAGCAGGTGCATTGTCTTTATGAAAAATCGGGTCTTTTTTCACAAATTTTTTCATCCAACTGATCCAAAAGGTCACAATAATAATCAGAGTTGATTTTCTTACCAGTTTAGAGATCAATGAACAAAGCTTGTAAACAAAGAATGAATCGACAATTTTATGTGCGTTCTTATGAAAGATGAAATATTAGAATGGCGTTGAAATTTTGTTTATTTTTATTGCTCCATAAATGTCGCTTTAAAAACTTTTTCACTAACCTAGATTTCAGGTTGGCCAGGAGAATAAATTTAGACTGGAAATTGAATTGGTTATAGGAAAGTTCAGCGCGTACGGCGGTTACGAACGAAAACAGCTCTAGGCTCATTTATTTAGACGCCTTCAAGAATATGGCCGTATGTAGTACCTACTTTCATCACAGTCTTCTAAAGCGGTACACCTGGAGATCACCACAACAGACCTAATCACAAATCGACTATGTTTTGATTTACGGAACGCACTTCATGAATACTATCGACATCAGAACCAATCGTGGCGCGAACTGCAATTCAGACTACTACCTTGTACTGGTCAACGTGCGCAAAAGATTTTCCGTTATAAACTACATATGCTACCGACGGCCACCTCGGTTAAATCTGGAACGACTGAAGCTACCCTATGTAGCAACTGAGTACGCGCAATGCCTAGAAGCCACGTTGCCGAATGAGAGAGAGCTGATCAAATCCTCTCTTGAAGACTGCTGGGGTAGTATTAAAGCAACCTTGTACAACGCAGTTAAGGGGGGCATATGGTTTGAAAACGACGGAACGATTGGTTTGACGAGAAGTTTCATACAGTTTTTCACGAGCAGAATGCAGCTGGGGGAATGATGTTGCAATGTAATGTAACGAGATTACGATGTATCTTGACAGATGAACGTGAAGGTTGAAATAGCACTATGATGAATACCTGAATGGCGTGGAGGCGGATTAACAGGATAACAGGAGGAATGGTAATGGACTCCACAAGACATCGTTATTAGTTTACCATGTTCAAGACTGCGATAAGATGTGTATTTCTTTACTGACAATGCTTGAGAGGACTTGCAGCTTTGCGTTTTCGAACGATTTGCTTAGGACAATAGAGGAGAAGAATAAACCACGAGCTGGTGAAAGTCTATGGTGAACACAGTACCCTGGACGGTACAATGGGTGGACAACAATCCTGCAAAAATGGTCTGGAATTTGGAACAAGACGCAAAAGTTTGCGCGAAAAAAATGGTAAGACTAAGTGGAGCAAGTCTAGGAAGTGTTGAACACACGAGAAACTTGAGACAAGCAACCATTAACCAAGTTTCGTGTGTGTTTTTTTAACGGGAAGGAAAATCTGCAACCAACTCCAAGAACTCAGGGTGTGGGGTCAAGGGTGCCAGCCCTAACCGTACGCTCCCCGACCGACTAAAAACCCTCCGTGCCTCAGAATCCTGTACAGGTATCCAGGAGCCCGAAGCCGTTGGAGCGAGTGGACAATAGACTCCTAACTGGCGCTATTGAACGCATTTCTTACATCCAGGGTGACTACTGCACAGTAGCGAACTCCCCGCCTCTTACGTTGGATTGCCACTTCTGCCGTCTTAGCGACGGACATGATGGTATCCACTGATGACTTCTATCAACGGAAGCCAAACTGATTATTGGACAGTGTACTTCGACAACCTGTTGAATCATGTTTCGTGTCGAAACATTGTAACGCAGGTGCAGTCCGTTTTGGATGATGGATCAGCATAATCAAGTAAGTAAGAAGGCATATCTTCCAATGCCGTCTTGAAGAATAGAACCATTGCGTTGTGTTCACGATGAAGTTCTTAGAATTCTCCAATGATCTGAGGGTTTTAAAGCACGGTTAATCGCACAACGCTGATTTCGCTATCAGATGGTGACATTGCTTTGTTCTGTATAGTAGATGGCAAGTTAAAAATGGGTGAGCAATCTTAATCAACAGAAATTCCACTATAAACTTATTTGAAACCACCTAAAATGTCAAATTAAGTTTACATTATTCAACAAAATTCACACCGAATGACGTCGTTTGATAACAACCGTTGTAATTGTGGGCATTCGTCAATAACTGTCTTGATTGTGGTAAGTTGCCGTAAAGCAAATAGCGCAATGATTCTGGAGGTTGAGTTAACGGTAGTAATTTGACTTTGCCACCTATACAACACAATCCTGGCATTTTCTAGCGAAACTTTAACGCCTTATAATATTAGTAACTCACATCAATGGGCCCAATCGTAACACATGGCAGTTTGTTGTAGCCAGTGATGCAGTCATATTGAAAAGCGGCACGATGTAATTGTATGTTCACTGCACTTCATAATGCTTCATAAAATGTAAGAAGTATTCGTATTGCTTGCCATCTCACAAAATATTATTAATGTAGGAAGCGAACTTCGTGGGTAACTGCCAACCACTATTTATCTTCTATCGTATCCGCACAGGTTGATGTTGTTGATGAAGAGGACGAAAATATTGAGTTTACCTCTGCATAAAAGAAAAATGCTTCAAAGCAAAAGCTGTAAATTCATCTTCATGAATCACATTACTTCTCAAAAGATACCAAGATACACAGGATCCAATAGTAGCTCTTCTCAATAGGACAGCATCAATTCCCAAAAAAAAAACAAAAAAAAAATCACCCGCTCTCACGGTCTCGTTTTATTCTAATTTTATTATAATACTAAAAAACAGATCTGCCAAACATCTATGCAACGATAAGCAGCAGAAACTATATAATTTTTTATACGAGATTTTATAGTCTTTTTTACTATTTTCGTACAATACAGGAATAATCTTTTCAATTCGTACCTTTGACATCGCACGTGGTATAGACAACGAAACCAGCGTCATAAATAGAAAAAAAATCAATTTCCTTACTGAAAACAACGAATAGATTGATGAATCGATCGTTCGATTTCGTAGTATAAAATAATTCTTGGTCAAAAGTTAATAAGTAATAAGGACATCTTTATAATAACGCCAAATAAGATCTTACTGCAGCTTCACCTCTTATTGATCTTGCATACAAAAAACAAAAATCATTTCATACGTATCTGTAAGCGTTTTTTTAAGCTGCTTTCTTGGTTTTCGGAATGTTTCAATTTCCGTTTTTTTTTCTTAATCGGTTACCGTGAAAAGTTTCCTTGGGAATAGACTACACAACAACAAAAAAGGTGGTTCAAATCAGATGTTTCATCCTCGAGTTATGCGTGGTTCACTTCCGGCACCTTGGAAATTGTACGTATCAAAGATTTCGATATAAAGCATCCAATCATGCATTTGGCACGTAAGTTCAATTCTGTTGCCATACAGAACAATGTCTTTATGAACGCAGTGCATGGATGTTTTCATCATTTTTGCTCGAAAACAAAACAATCACTACAAATGAAGCAGTTTTGCTCCAACAGCCAACTGCCAAATTCGTTCCAATGGCGTTCCAATGGCGTTTCTGACGGTAATTGGAATGGTATGCTGGGATATCCTGCTTCTTAATGGCCCAGACACAATGATAAAGGAAGAGGAAAAGCCCTATCTGAGTAATCGAGGTCATGAGTATCGAAGTCATTTGCACCAACTGTCAAACTTGTTCCGTTTCCGTCCACATTGTGTATTGGCCAAAAGGTGTTAGATTTTCAAAAATATCTCAGCAGTCTGCGATTGATTGCCAAAAACACGGTGAATAAATTTAGAAATTTTTCCATTTCCCTGGCAAATGAGTAATGAAGGTGAATTGCAAATTGCAATTAGTACGACGCAATAAGTTCTTTATCCTACAGCATCTCAGTTTGCTTCGATTCCTTTACCTTTTATTAACGGTTGCTAGAGACGTAAGCATCTTGTCGATTGGATTGTTTGTGGCTCTACTTTAAATACTGTTTTGTACTTCTACATGACGTGGTCAACTGAGCTATTCCCAGAGAGAGCAGGGTACGGTTTACTATCTGCACCTTCCTCTAAAACTGCCCATTGTTCGCAAAAAAAAAACGAAGTCAAAAGTTATTGGTGTTTATTGAATTAACTGAAATTTAACACATGAAAAATTTCGTGTTTGCTTATATCAAATTTACGGTCAATCGCCACGATAATTAGGCACGAAAGCGAGTCCCATCATTGCTCTTGTGAGTCCTACACCGTGCCAACCACACTACAGGCCAGGGTTTTGAAGCTTTTTAAACCTTATAAAAAATAAATAAAAACACAACACACACACACACACACACACACACACACACACACACACACACACACACACACACACACACACACACACACACACACATCGTCAATCTATGTGACTCGACCACATCCCTCAGCTTCAACGCGCATCAATCCAACCCCGTATCGCTCAATCAACCGATAACAATATATGATCCGCTTAATTCCTTTTAAAATTAATCAACTCTCAGATAAACTCAAACTTAATTTACAATTCAATTTGCAGTATTGATGACTCACTGCAGTAAGCGTCGAAAAAAATACAGGGAAAATGTTTTCAGACAGCTGCATGGCATTTCCCTTCTTTTGTACCACTGCTCTACAGCTTCCACGGCTCTAGCGTTCATCGTTAAAAAAATCAAGTGGTGGTGTCTCCTGTATTTTCTTCTTACCAACCCCTCTTATGCGAATGTTCACCTATGAGTGCGCAAGACATCCTGTCGAACTGGCTCCAATCTGCTCGTAGCTTTCCGTACACTTTCTTATCTGTGTCTATGTAAATAAACATGTTGATGTTTCCTTTCTGATAAATTACCTACCGTTTATCGTTCGCATACTTCCTTCGTTGGCTGTCTTCCATTTCCTTCTGCTTTTTCGTTGTTGCGGAGAAAATCCGGAAGTGGACCCATTCTTTTCCCGTGATTGCGTTCTGCTCTATCTGCTGCAATCGTTACACTTGGGTCTTGTCTCATTTGTCTTCTCGGTTTTACATATTGATTTTGGCTTTCTACTAAAGAGGAAAATATCTTTGTCGATTTCTTCGCCCATCCAATGCGATTATGGGTATGAGGTTGAACTGTTTATTGTTGCTTTGTTCCGCATATATAAACGATTCAAAGTATGGAAAAGTTGGCAAATAGATTCATGGTGATTAATTGCACATAGCCTAAAGAGCGCGAAAGCCTCACTTTTTAAAACAAACAAGTTATAATCAACCAAATTCTAATCCATGCATTTCCATTTTTCTTTCATTTCTACTTTCAGCTGACGAGGAAAACCTGAGGTTTCAGGGAAACGAATCCATAATCGATTATTTCAAGCTCGTCCTGCGGGATGCCACCAGCAACAGCCTGCTAGTGGGTGCAAGGTAAGTGGCATAACGGGTTTAGATTCTTAACAGTTTTCTGCGTATACCCGACGGCTGCCGGTTAATTGCGCAAGTTTTATAAAAAAAATATTATTTTTTCGTTGATTCAAATATTCCATATTGTTTTATGGGAATTACAGCTCTGCGCTGTTGTTTTTTCTTAGTTGCGAATGTCCACAGCACTTGCATTTACCAAGATGCCAGAAATCGAGCAAAACAACGGGACTTAATTATATTCTACCTTCTTCTACCTTCTTAAATTCATATTAAAATATATCTTGACACACCAAGCAATCATATCGAGGTTGCTTGGTTGGTCAAGATAAAATACACTTTTGGCTGTAGATTTTTCTGGAATAATATCTGATTTTTTCTGTCTGCACGTCTTCATGCTTCTTTCAAAATGACTGATGATGTAGTGTCTTAATGTGACAACAACAAATATAAGCATCCAGTTAAATAATCATTTATGAATAGTTAGGCATTTTTGAAGACGCTCTAGCTTTACGACAATGTAAGGATCACCCTCGTATTCAATTTTTTTAAAGGCTGACTAAAAGTAAATTGGTACGCACAAAAATACCTGTGATTCGTAGTTCAATAAGTTTAAAAATCCATTAGTGGTTGCTTTGCTGTACTTTTATAAAAACTTCAAAGTTACAGCATTAGATGGTTGAATTTCTCCTGTTCGAACGAAATCTCTAACCTTCCTCTTGATGGAGCCCATCAGCGCCCGAACATTGGAAACGGACACGAAATCAGCACATTTCTTCCATTTTGCTGGATGTCCGTGACTGCCCCGCCGCTTCGTCGTAGTCGCTGCTTTTAAATTGCCCAGTATTTTTCGATTGGTTGAAATTCCGGGCAATTCGAAGGATTCATTAGCTTGGGGACAAAATCGATCTTGTCGGCAGTATACCACTCCAGAACCACCTTGGAGATGTGGCAGCTGGCCAAATCTAGCCAAAAGATGACTGCCCCTAAGCTTGCGAATGCACGGCAATTCCCGCTTTTTAAGGCATTCTTAGATGTTAACTTGGGATGTCATCGTCGAGGATGTGATGAATGGTTCCGTTTTCAGGCCACAACTGCAAATCGTTTGCCAAAACATGGCCTTCTTTGCGAACTTGTCAGCAAACACGAACTTGAATCTTCCCGACGCATTCCCACGTCCAGTTGCGATGTAAACCTTTTGACCAGGAAGCTGCTTAAAATCGAGTTTGACATATGTTTCGTCATCGATCAAAGTGCAGCCCTTGTGTTCGTCAAAACACGGTAGTACAAGAGCCTTGCCCACTTTTTGGTCACGAAATTCTGACTTGTATCCTTCCTGGCAAGGATGTTCCGCACCATTTGAAAAGTGGCGTTTTATCTTCTTTACATCTCGGATCGAAAGCCTGGGGTTGGCTTTAACGCACCTCAACACCTTGCAGCGCAGCTGACGATCCCTGGTACCTGTTTTTTCGTAGCTCCGCGGATTCCTTCCGACACTCATGGTTTCCTCGTAGGGTTTAAGCACTCTAAAACTGTTGTTTTCGGCATCTTCAGCACCTTTCCCAGCTTGGAACCAGACCACTCCGGATTTTCCAGGTGTTTGTGCACAATAGTTTTTCTTCTTTCGAGTTCCATTTGACGTTATTTCTGAACGCGATTGACTACTTTGATCAAACTTTCTCCAGTTGTTGTCTATAGAAGTGTAAACAAAACAATTTATAATAAACTTTAGTAATAAACTGTATACCGGCTTCAACTATGCAGTTTTAATATTTGGACTCCGCAAATCAGGAATGAGTTGGTCTACAAGCAAATTCATAGGTTGGCAAATGACATCAAGTGATACATTTTCTTTAAGCAGTACTGTACTTTTTGACCCACAAAGGCATATACCGGGAAAACCCAGGAATAAGCCAGTAAAACTACGAAATTTCGGGAAATTTTGAAAAGATAAGATATGACCGAGACTGACATTCTCAGATTCTTGAATTGTATTCTTCTATTAAACGGAGAAAACTTCAAAAAAAAAATAATCCCTAAACACTTCGTAGCTGTGCCGATTTGAGTGAATATCAATTTTAAATTAAGAACCACTTTTCTCAAAAATAAAACAATCCTTTTCGATGTTTACACTTCATTTTGAGAGCCTATATATAACAAACTTTCAAATGACGTATAGAATGGTTATACTCGATCATTTAAATATAAAATATTGACGAATAAAAAAAAGTTTCAATGCAAGAGACCTTTATCAAAGTCGGTTCTGATGTTGACCGTACTCACGATTATCCGCAGCATTCCCAGAAAGAGTTGCAATCGAATTTGGCTGCATATAGGAACAATTATTTTTTACAAGTCGACATGGATCCGACTAATTTAAGTAAGTAATAAGTAAAGTGATCTAAATCGTATCTAAATCTTTTTATTTATTGGAAGTTGCTTCTGAAAAATCATATTCTAGGCTTTGAAATGATGTATATAGCGGATATTCAAAGCTAATTATTATTGAATTGTTACTAAATTAAATTAAATTAAATTATTGAATTATAAAAAGTTAAACCTTAAAGAACACCAAGTTGAAAGTGACTCAGAAGGCACGTAGTAAATCTTAAAAAAAAAGACTGTACACTAAAGGGTGATACGGTCAAAATTTGGTCAAGGGAAAACGCGTGTAAATCGGTGAAATCGTTTATTTAAAAAATCAAATTAAATTTCTTTTTCAGGTTCAATTAGTATAAAATTCAGGAAAAATATTCAGTTAGGCTTCCGCTTTTCCAAATCCGAATCGCCGGGCCTTACGCTTGACCCCTGCCATCAGATTTTGTACAGCCACCTTGTCCACCTTCTTCGCCGCAGAAGGCCAGTTTACCTTGAACTGCTGCTCGTCCTTAGCAGTTTTTTTGGTCTTCTTTAGGTTCCGCTTGACAATAGCCCAGTATTTCTCAATTGGGCGGAGCTCTGGCGTGTTGGGAGGGTTCTTGTCCTTGGGAACCACCTGCACGTTGTTGGCGGCGTACCACTCCATGGCCTTTTTACCGTAATGGCAAGATGCCAAATCCGGCCAAAACAGTACGGAACAACCGTGTTTCTTCAGGAAAGGCAGCAGACGTTTATTCAAACACTCTTTCACGTAAATTTCTTGGTTGACAGTCCCGGAAGCTATGAAAATGCTGCTTTTCAAGCCACAGGTACAGATGGCTTGCCAAACCAGATATTTCTTTGCGAACTTTGACAGTTTCGTGTGCTTGAAAATATCTGCTACCTTTCCCCTTCCTTTTGCCGTATAAAACTCCTGTCCCGGAAACTGCTTGTAGTCGGCTTTGACGTAGGTTTCGTCGTCCATTACTACGCAGTCAAACTTCGTCAGCATCGTCGTGTACAGCCTCCGGGATCGCGCTTTGGCCGTCGTATTTTGTTTATCATCGCGATTTGGAGTCACTACCTTCGAGTAAGTCGATAGTCCGGCTCGTTTTTTGGCTCGATGCACGGTTGTAGACGATACACCCAGCTTATTTGCGGCATCTCGGAGAGATAGGTTAGGGTTTCGCTTGAAACTACCGGCAACTCTCTTTGTCGTCCCAGCGGCTTCCGGTTTTCGATTTCCCCCCGATCCAGACTTCCTGGCTGTCGACAAACGTTCCCCAAACACTTTAATTACATTTGTAACGGTTGATTTGGCAACTTTTAGCGATTTTGCCAACTTTGCGTGCGAGTAGCTCGGATTTTCGCGATGCGCGAGCAAAATTTTGATACGCTGCTCTTCTTGCTTGGACGGCATTTTGACAACTGAAGAGTGAATTCCAAAATCAAAATAGGAGCAACATTCTAAACACACACACCTTCAAAATGAGGGGTGTTCAGGTTTTTTAAATGCAAAATTGAAAGAAATACGTCAAGTTGATATTGACCAAATTTTGACCGTATCGCCCTTTAGTTTGCCAATTATTTAATATTTTACTGTTCATAATAATTCCCAGTCCTTTCTATAAACAGCAAAAGTATCTAGTTTACCTTTTAATGGGCTTCGTGGTCAAACGGTTAGCGGCGTCTCCCGTCGTTCAAGCGGTTGTCATGAAGTGAGGGTTCGATTCCCGCTCCAGCCTGTGGAACTTTTCGCAAAACGAAAATGTCCAAACTGGTCCACTGGGTGTTAGGTTAAGGTGTCCGTTGTAATTCGCTATATGTTTAATGTTCAGTCTGTACAACCTCGAGTTGAAGACGGTGTAAATGTCTTTTAAAAATAATAAAGTTATACCCCGAAACTGCTTATATGGACGACTTCATTCAGTGTGTTTGATTGAACCTGAGAGTAACTTGGAGAGTATACATTATCTCAATCGATGATGTGCATTTTGTCAAAAGGCGCCCGTTAATTTCTTCGACAGACAGTGTTCAAGTTTTAATACTAACTGTAGATCTTGATTATCTGAACACCAAAATGCTTTAGAAAAGATCAAATGTATGTTGGAAGAAGTCTATCTTGAACTTATTGCTCTCATAAAGACTTTTAAAATATTGATCATTATGGCCTTAGAAACAAAGAAATCAAAGCTCCAGGATTGTTAAGTTGGGCTTACATATGATATCGGAACGATTCGACGATGTACTTGTCGACTTGAACTTCACGATCTCATAATAACGTAATAACATAATAACGACATTATTGAGCCTTGAAGATCCTCAAGATCAGAACTCCAGATTTAATGATGTGCACGTTGTTAGAAGGCTCTTGTTGGCTTCTTAAACATCACGAACTTATGTAGATTTTCAGGCCAATATCGACCTTTTGATCCTTTGGATCGTTAGGATGATAGTTCCAAGATATTTTGGGGAGCTTTGGATATCTCATTTCTTCCATTTATAAAAGCATATACCTTAAATACTCCTTGAATTGTCAAATATGTTGGGAAACACGTTGAACCAATAAGACATCAAAATTTTAACTGAAAGACATTTTGGAGATCCTAGAAGACTTCAGGATGAGAAGTGGCCACTTTGAGTAAGTGAAAACGTCTTGGAAGTCAGAGAGCTTTTGTAGCTTGTATTCTCAAATGCCGAGTTAATGCCATCACAAGTAGTTCATTTGATAATTGTTGTTTGTGTGTCAATTTTGAGACCAAAACAATGGATGAAAATACTGTTTGCTCACAAATAAAAAACCAGAATTTATCCGACAATGGCGAGATATGACCCGTCTTACGTAACTCAATTTATGATATTATTTACGGTCACTAGCCACATCACGGGTCCTCCCTTAGCTCAGTCGGTAAAGGCGCAGCTACAAAGCAACACCATGCTGGAGGTGGCTGTGTTCGATTCCCGGTCTGGTCTAGGAATTTTTCGTAAAGGAAAATTTCTCGACTCCCTAGGCATAGCGTATGATTGTACTTGCCACACAATCATACTAATGCTAAAATGGTACTTGGCATCGAAAGCTCTTAATTAATAACTGTGGAAGTGCATTTAGAACACTAAGTTGAGAGCAAGCAATAAGCTAATTGTGAAAGCAATAAGCTTGAAATGCTAAAGAAGAAGCCACATCACGGGAGGGTTCCGATGACTTGTGTGAGCAATATGATCCTGAGTACTTGATTTGACCACCAATGAACTCGTTATCGTACTTTCATGTAATTTAAGGCGCCGATTGAAAGGTTTTAGTTCAAGTCCGAAAATGGCTGCTTTCCTTGGGTACTCGGAACCTTTCCAGATGTTTCCAATGTGGTTATGGGCACTTATTATAGCCACCATTGTATTTATTTTTGAATCCTCTAGTGATTTACGGTGCCTCATGCTGGTTTTTTTCATCTCCAAGACATTAATTAGATTGGTAGTCCTCTAGGGCCACGAAACATCGCTCAACCACTCAACCATAGATACAAGCAGTTGGCTCGACGCTGCCTCTCGGCCCACCAACGCAAGCTCCAAAGCAAACTGCAGCATAATCCTAAAGTGTTCTGGCGGCACATTAATTACACATAACATCGCTGTGGCAAAAGGCTTAACTTCGGCGCCTCCTTGCTTCACTGGTTCAAATCGTCCGTATTGTTCCCCGCCTTGTCCGGCGTTTCCCCAAGGTTGTCATCTTGGGCCGCTGATTTTTCTCTTGTATTTCAACGATGTCAACCTGATGCTGAAATTTCATCGGCTATGCTTGCTTTGCTGACGACCTCAAAATCTACATTTTCGAGGATTCGCTACGAGACGCTTTACAGTTGCAAGAGGATTTAGAGACTGTACAAAGGTGTTGCGAGGTGAACTGTATGTTCTTGAATCCGGAAAAGGGTACCGTTGTCACTTTTTCTAGGAAGAAGTCTCCTAATATCTTCGGTTATTCCTTGGTTAGAACTTCTCTGCAATGAGACAACCAAGTAAAGGACCTTGGTGTGATACTCGACAAGAAGCTCACGTAAAAAAACTTCACATGTCCTACATCATAACGAGAGCATCCCGAAATAACGGCTTCATTTTTCGTGTGGGTAAAGAATTTCGAGACGTGTACTGCCATAAGTCGCTGTACTGTTCGTTGGTGAGGTCCACCTTGAAATATGATTCCCCGGTCTGGAACCTTCATTACCAAAATGTAGTCGAACTTATTGAGTCAATTCAACGACATTTCATCCGATACGCTCTGCGCAGACTACATTGGAGGGCCCTTTCACCGTTCGAAGATGCAAGAGTCACTGCCTTATGATTCATTTGGATACTATTTGGATACTATTAGAATTAGAAGGTGACCAGGCTGCGAGGCTGGCGACGTGCAGCCATGGACTGCATAGAATGGAGACAACTTCGGTGTACAGCAGAGGCCACTGGTCTGATTGGTAAGATGAGTATGCTGGATTTTTAGTGCAAGTAGACTACTGGCCATTTCAGCTAGGGCAGTGATGACAAAGTACCGGATCATGGATTTCAAAATGGTGTTGTCGACTACAATGTTATAGCACAGCATTCCTTTCTGAAGTTGAATACCCACATAATTGTTCCACACACTACACAGCAACAGTACACTATATTTGCTTTTATCTAAATAGCCCTCAGAAACCCACCATGCGATCGCTCTTGATCGCATGGCAGGTAGTTATAAAATCAACACTGCCGGTCTTATCAGCCAGTTCAAATTAAACTATTGTGAACAGCAGAAGTCCGAATTATAGTTTCAAAAGTCAAGCGACGCAGTGAAGTGTATAAATTTCTCCCTTCGATCGAAGCCACAGAACCAGCCTTTTTCAAGGCAAGAGTTGTAGAATTTTCTCCAAGCGAATTTTCACCATGCGCATTTGACTTTGGTGACTGTCATACAGACCTAATATTCAATGGAGAGCCGCTGAACATAACCATCGTCAGTTGTTTTTTACGACTCTCACCAACTCGAGCGATAATCGCTGATTTAGAATTGTAAAGCATGCTGATAGAAAGAAATCATGAGTTTTTACCATCAGCCATTTAACGATATTGTTTTTCACAGATTACAACTCAGATTGGCTCAAATTCTTCCACTCCCTCACATCGTCTCTGACGTCGGATTCACAAATTGGTAAGGGCCTGTTCATAAACCACGTAGACTCATTTTTGAAAATCTCATAACCCCCTCCCACCTCGTAGACTTTTCCCCATTTATGTTTTTTGAAATTTTGTTTAGAGCGTAGACTTTTGTCAGACCTCCCTTCCCCCAGAAAAGCCTACGTGGTTTTAATAAACTAATTTAATAATATAGCCCCTAATGAGAGTGATGATTCAAGTGAAGGTCGCTGGAATACAAAAATGGTCATCATCATGGCTGATTTGCATTGCTATTTTGAATTCTAAAAGGCATAACTCTAAGACACTTAAAAGATTTCACAGGCCCAACTTTAGTTGAACTCTTGCTGCACTTCAGCAGGGCTGGCAAATATTAGTTTCAACTCAAAATCTCATGAGATGTTTACCGGAATACACCTGATAATCTCACCGGGTGAGGAAACGATTATTGAGATTTTTTCAAAATGTCATCGATTTTTTCGTCATGACAGAAAGCGACTGCGTTTTTTTTTTGGGCTGCAAAATGGTGAGTCGACAACGGGCAGGGAGCGTGCGTCCCCGCAACATAGCCCTGGTCCTCACAAGTTCCTACCTCATGCTTCCACGGGTCAAAAGATGACAAAGACCGCCAGCTAAGGGTTGCGTACTTAGCTGGTAGTGCAGCCTGGGCACTGTTGTCCTTCTGACTTCTCTATATATTTATCAACCACTGGGGGAAATCACGCTAACTCGTCCAGAAGTTGGCACCACTATCTCAGTTCCGGAAAAAAAAACTTTGTTTGTATCAAGACTTTGTCATTCTAAGCTTCTTTGCACACTACATGTTTAGAAAATTGGTGTAGACTAACATTTAACAAGGCCTGAAGTTTTTTAGAGCCTCTTGTTTCAAATCGATATGACGTAAGAACGGGATGACCTACAATCTACCTACCTTCAAATAATCCAGAAATGTAATGATTTTTCCAGGCATCGTTGCAAGCATACGTTGATCCGTCCAAACCCAAAACCACAATAAGTGATTATCATCCATTCAATCATATATAAAATCCGAATGTCAACGTCCCTTGCCATTTCCGATGGCGATGAGACAATGGTAATCCAAAATAATCCCGGGCTACAGTCGGTTGGCTACGTTTTGTTATCAAATATTCATTGCTGCCCCGTCTTCAAGTTGAGTGAAATGCTTCGCAAATAATTTCAACAGTACATGATATTGACGATTGTATCTGTTATTGAAATAACTGTCCATTCGAATAATTTTTGAGCGCTTTATTGATCCTCAGTACTATTTCAACCCCCGGATCATTCCTATACTTGCGCCTAATCAAATTATAAATCCGCTTACAGATTACAATCACTGACTGACTCATTTGTTTCGCTTCCCCACATTCCCATGTACACCCGCAGATGATTATATTTTTAGCTAGCGGTTTTCCTCAGTGGAAAATACATATCAGTGAAAATAAAAATCGTTTTGCTGGAAAATATTTCGTGGTTACATGTTTTACATGCCCTGCATAAAAGGTAGGCTTCGGGATTAATATATGAAATCCTGCTTCCGAACGTTCTTGGCTTGTAGCTATGTTATAAATTCTACTCTCTGCAGAATGGTACCTATGTTTGCTACAGACACGCTTCAATTTCCAGCTAAGGGATCATCAGTGGAAGAGGGAGAGCAAATTTCGAGCCACAAATCTAATATTTATGATCCGCTCATCCCCATTGGCAACAAAATCGTTTTTTTTTTTGCATAATGGCAGTGCAAAGACAATTTTCTTTGGTTATAGCCGTCATTTGCTTCCTTTTTCGTTGCACGTAACTTGAGCCTTGTACTCATCGCAGCGTATGCCAGAAAGGCGGTTGCTATAAATTGGCTTAATAAAGTCATAAAACTTTTAACTAAAATCGATACCAGCTGCAATGAGCGAAAAAAAAGTTGTTCCACGCCACGGAACATGGAAAGTTTGTGGTGGAATAGACGCGATGTCGTAGTTCATGTGCACATTATTGCCATAGAAGCGTCGTCATTGCAGTGCTGCTGCTGACGGTTTATGTTGATATTATTACCGTAATAACGATGTAAACGTTACATCAAAATCATGTTGAAACGGTTAAGCTTCTTCTTTTCGTCTGCAGTGTACACCTTGTACTTACCTGCTCAACATTGACTTAGTTCGCTATTGCTTATTTCCCATGGTTCTTCCGCAGAACTCAACACGTCACCTGCAATGAAAGTGCATTTCACCAACTCACTCGATCCGCCCACCTTTTGTTCGCCATTCTCGAAGGATGGTAGCTCTGCATACCGTGTCGTACGTTAGTTTTTCGCTTCACACAAAATGCTGGAGTTAAATTATATGTGAAAAGCATTAAAAAAGTTAAAACGAAAATGTTGGCTCGTGTATTAAATTAATTTTAATAATTTTCTACCGGCGGAGCATTCTAACGCTGGGGAAATTGAAATTTAACGTGAGTAGTTAAGCTTAGTTTCATGCGAAGTCGACAGCGTCTATAGCGTTTTGAAGTTTTTTTTTGTTCTGGCTGATGTTTCAATTCAAAGTTTCATTGCATATTACAGCAGACCGGAGCTAGTTGATTATTGAATAAAGCTATGTAGCTTTTATGTTTAGCTCATCCCGAGGCCTGAATAGGTAGTAAATTAAGTTGATTATGTGTTTTATTAGAAATTTCAAGTTGTTTCAACCGAGAAACTCCGATTAATTTTCCTAAGTGAGAAAAGTGTATTTCATCACATCGCATTGAACAAGTCGCACAAAATCGTAGATTGTACAAGTCTTAGATCATTGGACTTGCAAGGAGAACTGTAAAGCTCCATCCTTACCAAATACACCGAGAATTGTGATTTACTTCGACCTCTTAGCCATAAGTGTTACCACCTCGAACAATCGAAAACTTTCCAGTCTGCGCCCTTGCGACAGATGGGGATGGCAATAATTGGTAGTTGAACACTCATTTAAGAAAGAAACAGAGAACTCTAGGACCTCTCACAAGTGTTGTAGAAGTTTTGGAGTATGTTAGTTGACAAAACAAAGCCTTCTCAAAAGGAAATTTAAATAAAAATTATCTATAACAACCTTGCACATCAATTGATAACAATTGATGCAAGTATCCACAAGGGATTGATGCATTTTTTTTTGTTTCATACATCTGACATAACATCAACATTAATGTCTACATTAATGTATATTCAAACTATTGTAGGCTAGATTGTAGCAGTCTTGATGCAGTTATTCTATTATTAAAAGATCTTGAAGATTCTTCAAAGTCGAAGTGGTCGTCAACCAACGAAAAGGTACTAACACATGATGTCAATGGCTCATTAAAACCGTGAGAAGTCCGATGGAATCTGGTCAGCAGTAGAGATGACCATCTGAGTTGTCTTCGCACTCGGAAGTCAATGCGAGACAGAAGTGCAGGTGCGTCGATTTCACCGTTCATTATCTTTGCGATAAGGGTAGTTTGCTGAATGTTTCGGTGACTGGCGAAGCCGGCATCGTTCGGAATACGGAGGGAGATCTTTAGGACTACGCCAGGGAAGGCTTCTGAGTGCAATGCGTATAAAGCTACGTTGAACACGTTCAATTCTGAGGACCCACGACAGTTGATACGGAGTCCAAACTACCGCAACATTTTCAAGAATGGGTCGCACAAGTGCACAGTAGAGTGCTTTGAGGCAGTTAGGATCGGTGAAATCGCTGGAGATTTTAGTGATGAATCCCAATTGTCGTGAAGCTTTCATGATGGTGGTGCTGATGTGCTGATTAAATGTGAATTTTTCGTCCAGTATCACACCCAAATCACTGACCTGATCAACGCGCTCGAGGACATTCCCATCAATTTGGTAGTTGAAAGTGATAGGACGCATTGACCGGCAGAACGTGATAGCAAGACATTTAGTAATGCTTATTACGAGTTTATTTATCTTACATCAGGTTTCAAATCGTCTGCGTATATGAGTACGTAGTTTGATCCCAGCAACAAAGCAACATCGTTGAAGAACAGCTCAAATAGCAAGGGGCCCAGGTTACGCCTTGCGGTACGCCTGAATTATTATTGGATGTACTGGAAACAGCTGAATCAAGCTTTACGCTCAGAACACGACCCGTCAGATAGCTTTCCAACCATATCAGAAGTTTGCACAGAAGTATTCTGTGATAAATGACGTCAAAAGCGGCTTTCAAGTTCGTATATACGGCATCCACTTGATTTTTAGCTTCCAGAAGATTCATTGTTATGGAGCGGCCAGGCATAAATCCATGTTGATTGTCTGAAATGTATTGTTTGGTACAACCAAGAATGACATTACTGACGACCATTTCGAATAACTTTTATTCCCAGATAGACTGGTAATTCCTCTATAGTTCTGCACATGTCTTTTATCTCCTTTCTTGAACACGGGGAACATAAAAGATTGTTTCCACACGATTTCTTGAACACGCGATTTCTTCCACACGATCTCAAACGATTTCTTGAAGATGTGGCTAAGAGAAGTCGCTAATGAAGCAGCATAGCGACAACAAATAACAGCCGGCACACCATCAGGCCCGGGCGAATACGTGCTTTTCAGTATCCTAGAAGCAGCAAGCCATCTGCGCAAGATGTCACAGAAACGCTCTGTCATATCGTCAACATCCTGTATATTGAGAAGTCCAGTCCAGTTCCTATTGCTCCGGTATTTTGTTAGTGAATCAAAATCAAGTCGACGGTAGTTCAAAGGTCTCGCTTAGTAGCTCAGTAGCTCGCACAGTAGCTTGCATGCGAGGAATAGGCACGGAAATATCCAATGGGGAATGGTTAGGATCAACTGTCAGCAAAGGGACAACAATTGTTGATACGTTGATAACATTCTCATTAGGAAAGTACACCAGGTCAAGCACTCTGTCAAGATAGTTGCGATTTTGATTGGCTTGAGACATGTTCAGAAAGTCGAAACCATCGACCAGGCTAGCAACTATGGCAGCTTTTGAAGAGTTTTCAAAAGAAAAAAAATGAAAAGAACATTAAAAGAAGTACACAACAATGAAGAGCACAAAATTTAGGATGAAACTAAACCAATAAGTAAAAATTTAAATAATAGCGCGACTTTGGAAAAGTGGGACATGGGAAACAAGCCATTTCCACAAATCATGCGCTTCACGTGGAAGACTTTAATTGGTTCGAATTGTAATTGGCAAATACTCATATTCGATACTCGTATTTCGTCTACAATGTGCAGACTTCTTCAGTGTCGTGTACTTAAACTCGACTAATACTTTATATTACTATATAAAATTAGTCTATTAAATGCAATGGGTAAGGATGGGACCATCAGGGCAACAGGTTGAAGCGATTTTGACGGGAATAGTGGAATTGCCAACTCCCTGTCATTAACATTTCGTGAATTGAAGACGGACTCTTCTCCCCACTCATTGGGTAGTCCAAACGTATGATGGCTTGTTCAACACTGGGTTGTAGGATTTTACGAGACCGCCCATCTGTTTTTGGCCCTTCATACAGTGTTAAATTGAATACAGGCACATGTCGAACTTGATCATGTCATTCGTAGAGGACAATTTACTGTCCAATGGCTGTGCCTTGCAACAATGAGTGGTATCTTTTACATACATATTTACATGTTAGTTTACAAAGCAAAGCCCGGAATCCGTTTAGTAAAGGATGCTGGCCGTCTATGTGTAATGTATGTTTGTGCTTACAGTTAATAACAGAAATAAATAATGTTTCTATAATTATAATAATAATAATACTAACAATTAGAATGTTAACAAAAATTTAATCTTGTGTTTGTGTTTTTCTTCTAAGGTATAAAAAATTTCAAAAGCCTGATCGGTAGTGTTGTTGGGTTGACACGATGTGGGACTCACGTTAGCGGTACTGGGACTTGCTTTCGTACCTTAACACTAAGAACAAATCTTACTCTCTCTCTCTCTCTCTCTCTCTCTCTCTCTTTGCCTCCTCCCCTCGGAACCACACTTCTGGGGTTGCTGTGTCCATGCACTTCTCTTCAGCTCTTGGTTTTAGCTGGCATGCTCGCATGCGCTCTTCTGTTAGAAGCCATTGCGAAAACCCATCGAGACGTGTACCGATGTGCAGTACCCGACCGTTTGCTCTCTTTCACAGCCACCCTCGTGCAACACTGCTGCTCCGATAGTATTTGAGTGACGGCTCGGCTGACCGTAATCCACTCACAGAGCAGGCATTTCCCTACAGGATGCCTCAAATTTAGGGCATTCAACAAACTCGTGCTCTGATGTTTCCTCCACATTAGTACATTATGGACAGACGGGTGACGTTGCGTGACCGAACCATTGTAGATACTTCCTGAAACAAGCATGACCAGACAGGAACTGTGTCAGGTTCCTGTTCATACATGTCTTCAGCCTCAGAATGAGTCTATATGTCCATCTACAGTTCGCCGCTGTGTTGCACTCCGCCTGCCACTTGGCCATCGACTCAGCTTTAAGGACCATCCGTACTGCTGTGGTTTCTCTTTGCCTGTAGCATTCGCTGTCCTCCACCAGGGTTATGTCGATAGGCATCATTCCGGCGATAACGAATACTACTTCCGATGATATGGTTCGGTACGCGTTTGCGATTGAAGTTTTCTTGTCAGTGTGTTTTATTACAGGGATCACTCACTTCTACAATCAGTATTCTATCATTGTAAACAATTAAAATGGGCCCATTAGCTTATAAAAACAAAATTCGGTCTCGCAAGGCATCTACACAATAATACAGTGAAAGGAAACCTCCTCTACTCGATGATGTCATTGGATTAACAGTGTTTTTGTTAACAGCTGATAAGCCTTTTCCAATTATTGGGCTTTGAATTATATTGCAAAAGAAGATGGCAACGGTTTTTGTCTGGAATTATTGATTATTTTGTTGGACATTTGTTCTAAAGTCTCAAAATTCGAAATTCAATGTACTTCGTTAGTACTACACCAAGAAGGTAGCTTCACGATGGCACTAATGCACAATGGCGATGGACCTCTTCTGCAGTTCACTAAGCAGTTTCTTGCTTCGCTTCACTCTAGCTGCTTTAATTCTGTCAGTAATCAGGTGTCTTCTAACTCTAGCTCTGGATTTTTCTTTTAAGTCATATTTCACCACTTTGCTTACCGTTACTTCTGATACACAGGCCTGCTTTGCCATTTTTTTTCATGCTCCGGGCTCGATTACTTTCATCTTAATGGACTGTATCAACGCTGGCGTTCTCACAGATGGCTTGCAATCAATTCCAGGTTTTTTTTTTAGTACTGTTGGCAGTCCAATTGATACCTTGACTCAAAATATTCTCTTGAATATTTTAGAGATGGCTAATTTTTCTAGTGTTAAGAATAAGGGGCTATTTGCAATGATCGATTCTCTTCATCCATTTTCTTATTTTGACAGTAATTTGATCTCGTAACATTTATTGGTGAGTTTGACATTGCTTTTGCTAGCAACGGTTGCCATTTTTATCATACTGTTTTGAAATAGTTTTGAAAAATCAATTTAATCTGCTGTAATAATCATTTTTGAATCAATATAATTGTATGGCTTGTACTAAACAACTCTATACTCATAGAGTAATGAACTTATCTTACACCCAGACTGGGCCAGACTGGAAAAGAACACACTTAGAAATTATGAATTTTACATGAGACGTAATTCATGTTTGTAAAAAGTCGGGGAACGTAAGGAAAGATTTCGTGTAAAATTATGTCTCCTGAAACTGACACATTCGCAATTCGACAAAAGATGTGTTTGATTGAATTTATTTTCTCATCTTTTTGAACTCATTCTTATATGCTAAAGGACGCTTGCATGTGTTGGTCTCAGGGCACCGAAATTTACATGACATTTTGGTAGTATGAACTTAGCCTCATCCAACATGGTCTTGCTTACTAACATGTGCCTTTGTCAACTGAGCAATCAAAGTATAGCTTCCAGTGAGTATATATTTTCACTATTTAAAGCCGTCGAAAAAAATATTGTATTCGATAAACTTATTTAAGTTTAGGCTCCAGATGATGAACAAATAAAGTCAGCTATTTTTGCCTAGAACGCGATCAAATAATCAGCCAAAGCATTCAAATTATTAGTTTGGTTAATGTTTATGCAATTTAGAGAACGAAACTAGAAAAATTTAACTATCTATAATCTAACGTTGTGCATAGGTATTTTCAATCATACAAAAAATCCATTCGATTTGGCAGAATTTCATCGATCCGGCCATCCATGAAAGCCTGTACAAATGCAAAATAGCCTGGCCAGACATATTGATCCCAATTCCGGTAGGTACTCCGTTTGGTCCGTTTCATCTTTCCAAACTGCTGATTTACTCAGCCATATCATCGATGAGATGTAGGGGTTGTTATTCCCGGAACACACAAACCAAACAGCCGCAAAACGAGAGACATATAACATAAAATCAATATTGCCGATGCGATGCTACTGCTGGCAGCTGAGGCTTGGTGCCGTGGTACTTCTATTACCGTCACTATCGATTATGA
Organism: Aedes koreicus; assembly: GCA_024533555.2. Taxonomy (NCBI): domain Eukaryota; kingdom Metazoa; phylum Arthropoda; class Insecta; order Diptera; family Culicidae; genus Aedes; species Aedes koreicus. The sequence goes on from JAHHFK020000575.1 coordinate 31,668, forward strand.
TGCTGATGACGATGATGATGATGATGATGGTAGTGGTGGTGACTATACGCGATGTCCTATCGCTACATTGAGAACATACACGTCGCAGAGCATATTTCACAGCCAATAAATAATTCAGCCACATTATTGATCAAATAACCCCACAGGACTTTGACACATCCGAATCAGCCTTGACTTGGCTTTGGAATATTAATCACTTAATGAATGCTGCTTCACGTTTGCATCTGGGTTGGGGAAGTGCCTCCGGCAATGGATGGATTCAATTTCACGGGATGTTTGTCAGTTTGGTGGGAAAATATACTTGTATATTGGTTGCTTTGAGCCTTTTTGAAGAAAATTGATTCAAATTGCAGACATTAATTTACCGTATCGAAATTTATTTTGGGATTCCATTCATAAATGATTCAGGAACTGGAAGTAGATCTGAATTTGATAGAATTTATTGCGATTAGGAAAATCCATATGGATCGTTTCGTTTTCCTTGTAAGTTATGTTGCATGGCACATAGGTTACAACTCGGCGGTAGCAATACTCAATACGTACATACAAGAATGCAGTTGTTTTTCTACCTTTGATGTTCGGAATTAGGTAGCTATGTCGCTGTGTTTCTTTTAATGTGTTTTCACTTAAACTTGACATTTAGAAAATAAATAAAAATGTTAGGGTAGGTTTCTTTATTATAGAGATTTTCAGCCTGTGGCTGGTTCATTTCTTGAAAAAAAATCCTCTGTTGTTGATCGACCAGAAGAATTTTGAGAAGTTTTTGCTTCGTCTATCACAACTGAGTCTGCTATACTAGCAGAGTTATTTGAAAAGTAAAATGAAAATTAAATTTAAATCTTCATTTGGAACACATTCTAAATTGTTTCAGTTTTCAGAAATCTTAGCATACTTTGCTTTTTAATAAAGAAGAAGAGAGAACATCTGCATCTGACGGCTAAGGTCAAACCTTATCATTAAATTCCTATTAACCTATACACAGTGTTAAAAAAATAAATCCACCCCAGGAATTTCACACTAGTTCTCGGTATTTTGAACGTAAACTGTAAATTATTGAGCATGAGCATGAGCATGATTGATCGCCCGAGGTTGCTACTCCGCTGTTGCCAGATCAGCTGTTATTACACAAAGAACCAACAGATGATGCTTGGGACTAACATACATCTTCAATGTGTAAAAACTGGTGATCCCAAACTAAGGGAATACCGGCGCCGGCCTCTCCTGAATGCAGGTCAAGTAGGGAATGGGTAGGAATATGTTGACGTGATACTCGCTTTATTGGAAGCCGCGGAATCCACTGCACTTCCACGAGAAATCACTGGGATTTTGGATAACTGGATTGGGTGGCAGCAGGGTTCGTTTTGGTTAACGACAAGCTGTTAGGTGTAATTAGTACCGATTTCTGATTTGAACCGATTTAAACCAACAGTAAGGATGCTATTGGGGCCACTCACAAAGTGTGATTGTGGTTTTTCATTGGGAAAACAAAGTGATTTTTAATAATGCTGAAAGCCGATTTTGACCGATTTAAACCAACAGTAAGAATGCTATTGGGGCCACTCACAGAGTGTGATAGTGGTATTTCATTAGGATTTCATCTCAACGCTGGAGAGCCAACTTGAACCGATCTACACCAACAGTACGGATGCCGCTGGAGTCCCTTACAAAATGGGACAGTGATTTATTTGTTCCAAGATAGGGAGGCCCGACGAGCATGACGAACGAATAATTTGGATCACAATTAATAATGTACCTCACCACCGACCGATCTTACCCGGCGAACCACGACTTCCGATGCTCACTCGATCACTCGCGCAACGAACAATAGGCAACTGAAACAATAGGCAAAACGCTACGCCCTATAACAAAATATTGCGGAACAAACCGACACAACCGATTCAACCGATGGTCGAAGCAAACCTATTAAAAGTAAATTTTATTAATATAAATACATAATGGGCAACAATTACCTGTCCTGCTCCTCGTCCTTGAGAGCACTTACTTCCTCACTACCGAGTATTAGATATTGTCTTCAAAATTTGGTAGAAATAAATTTTTTGTTGCAACATTTTTCCTTCATTTTTCTCCGACGGAGTTTCAACAGGATGATTATTTCTCTCACTATCCGTAAACTGTAAATTATTGAAGTGATTAATCAACTAGAGCCGTATTGGATCAGTTTTTATATTATTTATTTCTCATTGATAAAATGACAGGATATACACGTTAAATTTCAATTATATAAATTTTGGTTTTTTTTCCGATACACTACACAGTAATGTTAATTTCAACTAAGAATCCAACAAACATGGAATTTGAAAGCGTTAAACGTCACGCAAATGATAGTTAATTTCAAAAAAATTAAAATACGCCTAAAAATTTACTTAAAAGTGATTTTGAAGTCTGTTAATTTAGAATTTGGCCGCACAATATGAGCGATATCTTCGACAACGTACAAATAATCTAAGGTAATTAATCTTTAGCTTTTTACTAAGCTTTAAGTGGAAAATACAAGAAAAATTATTAGTCAGCTTTACGGGTGAATTTTCCTCCCACCATTTCTTCCACAATAATACTGTTCACCTTATCAGCAATCTTTTTCCAGCATTTCTCCAAACTAGACGGTGTTTTGGTTGTTTTGCCACATATCTTCAATTTACGCTTGATAATTGCCCAAAATCTATCGATGGAACGAAAATATAGACAATTTGGTGAGCATTTATTTAACATTTTTCAATAAACGCGATATTATCCTGCTAATAGATTTAATGACTTCACGGCTGTAATGGCAGCCTGCTGTGTCGGCAGGTATGGCAAACATATTTTCTTAAGACACTCTTCTTTGTGAATTTGTCCATTCATTTGTTTTTGTTCCACATCTGAAGATACCTTACCAAATCATTAAGTTGAGAGCAACATTTTTTGAAAAGACATATTTGAATTTACCTGGTGCATCCCCCTTAAGATTAGCAAGTAAAATTTTTGACGCGAGATTTATCCAAAATTTTCACGTAAGTTGCATAGTCCATCAAAATACATCCGTTGTACATGGTCAGTACTTGCTCGTACAAATTTCTTACGCGGGTTTTGACAACCTGTTTTTGTTTCGGGGTGCTGTGGGGGTTTTTGGGGGGGGGGGGGGGCCGAAATTCCTTTCGTAGAGGGGTTTTTCCCCACAAAACCCGGGGGGGCGGGAGGGGGAGGGGGGGGGTTTTTGGGGGGGGGGGGGTATTTTTATTTTTTTCCCCCCCAAAAAAAATACTACAAAAAAAAAAACAAAACACAAAAAACCTCCCAATAAATTTTCAAAAAAAAAAAAAAAAAAAAAAAAAAAAAAAAAAAAATATCAAAAAAAAAAAAAAGAAAGAAGGAGGGGGTTGTTACACGATAATCTCAATTTACGCTCTTATGACTATAAAGTATGCTCTTTCGAGAGAAACTGGGACTACGCCAAAAAGGAGTATATTACTTTTACTTTCTTTAGCGTAAACTGAATATACGTCAAAATGTGCATACTTTTTACTCGTTTTGAAAAGTATAAAATGCATACTTTTAACTCCTTTTCAAAAGTAAAAAATGCATACTTTTTACTCCTTTTGAAAAATAAAACATGCATACTTTTTACATCTTCTGATAACTTAAAAGATGTGTACTTTTTACGCATTTCGGAAAATCAATATTGCTCGAGTATTGCTGAAAATGGCTCAATTCCGTAATTCAAATTCGAAAGTGAAAAAGACATCAATAGATTACACAGCCATTTTTAATAATTGAAAATAAAAAAAAAAATAACAAAAACTTGTCTATAGGTTTTATGCAGAAGTTGACTCACGAATTTTTTAGTGAAAAAGAAAATGGATATAGTTTTTGGCTCAGGAAGTACTAGCACATCGGTCCACAAGCTCGGTCCCAAGCTTAATGATTCGTCCATAAAAATGTATCCCGAATAGCTGCATTCGGCCTCAGGGCATGGGAGACCTGTTTTGTTTCATACAGTGTTAAACATTTGTAATTACTGACAATAGCAAATATTTAACTTACCTGTCAATTTAGCGAATGCGTCTGTATCCAACGTATTGGATAATTCCTCCATTTTTTATACTGCGACAGCCTAAAACAATTCCGGAACTTAAACACTGCGCTTATCAAATAAATGCTTATTTGAAAATGGCGTCAGCATCAAGTCACGGGCAGAGTTAATTTTCTTTTCTCAGCGGTGCCTACTTTTTACGCATTTTTCTGTCGCCGTTGACATACTTGAAAAGGCGTAAAAAGTACTCTTCATACGTGTATAAAAACTAGTCACTTTTTGACGTATAAACTATAATCTTGAAAATGTGCAAAATATAGTCATAAAATGAGTTTATCAGATTAACCGTGTAGGGACAATGGGGGAGAGAGAGAATTTAAGATGTGGGAAGTATGATTATTTGTTTGTGTGTGGGGGGGGGGGGTGGAGGGTGGGGTTTTTGGGGGGGGGAGTGGGGGGGGCAGAAAACAATGAAACGTTCTGGATTACATGTGTACAAGGTCCAGAAGGCACCGAACCGGAGCGATAAACAGAACTCGGTGGCCAAAACTCGTGCAAGAAAACTGTACAGGGAGTGGCTCACAAAACCGTTCTGCATTGTGAGGGACGATGAGACCTACATTAAAGCCGACACCAAACAAATGCCAGTTGGCCGTTCCGGAGAGTGTACGGAAGAAGAAACTGTCGAAATTCGCCAAAAAATTCCTTGTCTGGCAAGCGATCTGCGGATGTGGCAAAATGAGTCAGCCCTTCATCACCTCTGGGACCGTCAACGGACAAATCTACAAAGACGAATGCCTCCAAAAACGACTTCTACCCTTCTTGAGATCTCACGATGGCCCGACATTGTTTTGGCCGGATTTGGCATCTTGCCACTATGCCCGGCCCGTCTTAGACTGGTACAAAGATAATAATGTAGTTTTTGTACCAAAAGACTTCAACCCTCCAAACACTCCGGAACTTCGCCCAATTGAAAATTTTTGGGCAATCATGAAGGCAAAGCTCGTTAAAACTCCAAAACTGCTAGAAAATGAACTTGAACTAAAGAAAGTGTGGTTAAAAGTAAGTAAGCAAGTCGGTCCTATCATTGCCCAAAATTTGATGAAAGGGGTCAAGGCAAAGGTGCGGGCATTTGGGTTGGGAGAAGAGGTTCAATAAACCAATGATGTCAAAACTTAACCATTTAGTAGTACTTTATTTCCAGAAAGTTTGAAAAGAATCGGGCTCAAGGAAAATTTTTGGTGACCTATTTTGTGTGAGATTCGAGAGATTTTCTATAACGAAAATTCCTAGACCAGACCGGGAATCGAACCCAGCCACCTCCAGCATGGTGTTGCTTTATAGTTGCGCCTTTACCGACTGAGCTAAGGGAGGACACTTAGGGTTTTACTGTACATAGTCAACCTGAAATTTTCTGAGGGTGGTAAATTTCGTAACTTAAAAAAAAAAAGCTTAATGTTTTTTTCAAGTTTAACTGCTATTTATTTTTATTCTGTGAGATTGGCCATCGACTATGGAATTCTAGGGATGATTTTCGCTCATTGTTCAGCATTGGCTGTTAGTGGCGGTTATCAGCTTCGGATGTGAAATCTGACGCCAAAATATTTTTCCTCTGAAAAAGGCATTATCAATAAGCAGTAATAATGACAGAATAATTAAACGGACTGGCATCCCTGTACCAAAAAAAAAAAAAACAAATTTATCGTAACCAACATAGCAGGGGCTCACACGGATGGCTAACGATGTCAGTCAATCTTCATGGAAGCAGAAGGACCAGAGCATCAAAACACATTTATTTAAATTATTTGCCTGAAACGGGTAGTACCAGTAAGATTATTTACTAAACATTTATTTAGATTATTTGCCGTGCATAAATTTGTATCAAATCTAGCATTCCATTTATGATGAGGTTGAAATGACGGATTTATGACTCAGTTAAGTCAGAATCTGAGAAATCTGATTTTTGAGGTGTATAATTTATTTTGTCCAAGAAAAAATATCGATATTTAGATAAAAACTCATCAGTCTGAAAAATATAATAACTTTTGATGATTTACGTCTTGGTCTCTGTATTTAGTACACTAAATAGTAAAACTTTCCCATATATTCCACATAATAAAATGATCTGTCAAAATGAGGATAATATAACATATAATGCGTTTTCAAGCCAAGTGTATGATTCATTTTGTCCAGTACTGTATGTAGTATACCAGCACATGAACACGCAATAGCAATTTCGCTCCAAATCAGAAGCTCGCTGAATATAAAAGTTCACTAAAGGCGCAGCTAAAAATCAAAACAATGCAGGAAGAACAATGTCTTCCAATCTCATTTTGAATACTGGCTCTTATTATAATAACAAATTTCATTTAAAAATAAGTAGAACACATTAACAGAATCAATTCCTTCTGAAACATCAAATGAAATGAATGAAATAATAATATTGGGTAATTGAATCAATTTATTTTCAAATAATATTGTTGGAAGAAGCATTTGTAACTATTAAGATACATATGGCTTCTAGAAATGAAAGTATGGATGTAAAAATAGTGACGATTTAAAAAAAAAAAGAGAGAGGTGGAGATTTTGATAAATTAGCGTTTTTCGCGTTACGTACCATTCGAGCGGCACTAAACTATCATTTTTCTCAGGCACCAATGATTGATGTTTGAGTTGGAAGATTTTCTATTCGCTTGGAAATTACTTCGCAAATTTGTTCCTACGAAAATTTCTGGCCAACGAAGTTCTTCCCTTGGCGCATTTTACGAAAAGGCTTAAAACTTGTTTCTGGCGGCAAATTTTCGGTGAAACGTTCTTCTCTTCATAAAGTATCGATTTTCTTTCGCCCTCATTACTCTGGGATGCGGTGCATGTTTCACTTCAGTTGATCCTAACTCTTTGCGAGAAGTTGCAAATTAGAATGAGCGAATTCGGGCGGAAAATGACTTCCCAATTTTCATCTACATAGAATCGGTAACATTTCCCAGCAGCGCATCATCGGCCAAAGCCGTTTCACATCGGACGGAAGAGCTTTCCCAAGCATCCATCGCTCAATGTCATTTCTAATCTATAAGAGCTGATAAGAGTCGGCTGGCACTGAGTCTTTCTCTTCCACGTATCACTCATCATCAAGGGACGGATGTCGGTGAATATGTACTGGCGGCCAACATTCACGCAGGAGGACTCCATTCGGTTGCGCGTCATTCGAAGCAGACGATATGGATGGAAAGGCTTCACTACACAAGAAAACAGCATCGACAGGAAATGATTGATGGTATTCCGCGAAAATTAAATCAAATATTTTCCATCTTCATTATCTCTTCCGGTGATCTGCGGTGCTTGCATTCCATTAACAACGTGTAACCAGTGCTGGTGGAACGTACCGTTCGCAACAGGGTGCTGCAAAGTTGGTTCCATGTTATGGGATTCGCCCTTCTATCTATGATTCGAGAAGCCCTCCACAAGTTTCAGCACAGTAGTATGGTTTTAACCCGCAAATCCGATCAAGTAATTTATGATTCGCAACTTTATTTAGGGTTACTGCTCCAATAGTTGACGGTACATTATCACCGTTGAAGTACCCATAGTGTTGTATGGAGCATCGTTAAGGACATACGGGATCAAGTGCCTATCACTTGGAAGTTTTCTGACCTCAAATACTATTAGGACTTCAGACGGGAAATTTTCAGAATCGTTTGCTCGACTGGAGCATCCATTGGTTAGCAATTTGAGCGTTATTTGTTTTGTTTTGTTTGTGATTTTTAGTCTCAAAAACGTGAAGCGATAATTAACCTAACCTATAGTTCATGTGGAGGAAGAACTCCCTCCAGTTTCACCTTAAGCCACTAACGCTGCTAACGTATCGTAAGTATCAGTGTGTTTATCCGATGATTGGAAAATGTACACACCAACAATTTGTGTTGGAAAAAAATCAGGCAGTTTTTTTGCCCATTCGTTTTTTTATAAATATTTTTCAATACATGGAACGATGACGACATGTAGCTGCTGAAATTTTTTTGGAACTATGATAATTTTTCATAAGACAGATATTTTTTTTATGAAAAATCAATTTGACCTGAACTTTTTCAATTTGCATAAAACTTTACACAACAGGGTAGATGTTACAATACATTACCATTCATCCGACACGATATCAAAATATTGACGCGTGAATGGGTTCGTTTGCATTGTTTGCATTTGTTTTCGTTATTTAATGTTAGCAAACATTACGAAATGAAACCAATCTTTTTTCTCTTCAATATCTTGATTCAGTGTAGTATGAATATAAGAACCATCAGATTAATATGGGTTGGTGGGTGACTTTATCCGGCCATTTTGGATTTTTCATTTTGGTTCAAGTAAAGATTGTAACATTCTCGTTTTTACTAATTTGAAATTAGATACTTTATGAGACAACAGATAACCATAATTTTTTTTTTAATTTATTTGTCGTCTTCAATTATTATTGTACAGACTACATCTTAACCTAAATTCTTAAGCCTATGTTTAAATACGGTCTTCAAAATGTTAATATCAAACGCTACACTAACATTGCTAAAATCTCTCAGGCATGAGAGGAAAGGGTTGAAATAGCCATATGTTGTCCTATTTGTTGGAAGCGTAAAGAATAGCTGGTTACGTAGCCGACGATGAGGTACCGTTATGCTTACAATTTGAAGTAGAGCCGGGCAATCTATATTCGCTGAAAGCAAGTCGAACACAAACAGTCGTCGTAATTTGGTGCGTCTGGATACAAGGGTCTCGAGATCGATAAGTTTGCAACGATCGGTGTACTCCGGAAGCATATAGCCGGCCCTCCACGGTAGCTGGCGTAGTGCGTAACGCAAAAAAACATTTCTGCACCCTCTCAATTTTAGATGATTGTGATGCATGGTACGGAGCCCACACCGGAACGGCATATTCCAGTATATTTCGCACAAGCGAGCAGTACAAAGTCTTGAGTGCGTACACATCCGTGAAAAATTGCGTGCTACCTTTTTGAAACCAAGAAGCTATGTGCCCGTTAAACTTCAGTTTGCTGTCGATTAAAACGCCCAAGTCACGGATAGAGTTGACACGCTCAAGAAGGTCCGAGTTACTTCGGTAGTCGAACTGGATGAATGACTGTCGGCGAGTAAATGAAATTACCTTCGTCTTCGCAATATTTATCTCCATGCCGTTATTGCAACACCAGTGCAACAACTCGTTCAAGTCAGCTTGAAGAGCGCGACAGTCGAGGGCTGAAGTAACAATTCTGTATATCTTGAGATCATCTGCGAACAATAGTAGTTTTAATCGCAGTCGTAGGCGCAAGTCGTTGACAAATAGAACGAAGAGAAGAGGTCCCAAAATACTCCCCTGTGGTACGCCGAAAGCGATGCTAAATTTCTGGGACTGCGTTGTTCCAAGTTTGACGTAAGCGCAGCGATTAGTTAGATAGGATCCAATCCACTAGGTCACCCAAGAGGGAAATCCCATTGGATGCATCTGGGCAACGATTAATTCATGCGGAACTCTATCAAAGGCTTTTGAGAAGTCAACATAGATGGAGTCAACTTGACCACGTTTCTCCATAGTCTTGTTGATTTCATGCGTATAACACATCAAGTTAGATGTCGTGGAGCGTTTTTTGACAAATCCATGCTGAAATTCGCTTATCATGCGATTTCCTCAGAAGTAGCCCATGAATAATCCTTTCAAACATTTTCCCAAGGCAACACAGAATGGAAATACCTCGCTAGTTTTCAATTTTGTTGATGCTCCCGGATTTATAAATCGGAACTATTGCAGCGATTTTCCACGCATCAGGGAATGTTCTGCTCTGCAGTGATCGGTTGAATAGCAAGGCGATAGGAAATGCTAGAGAATCAGCACATTCTTTGAAAAAGGACGGCGGTAGACCATCGGCACCTTTCGTGGTATCAAGACCTCTAAGTACATCAAGCACATCATGCCGAGTAATTGTCATCGGTGGTAAATGCATTTCAACTGGTTGAATGTTTCTGACGCTTTCAGATATACTTACAGAAGATGCGGTGCAATACACATTCTGTAGGAACTCTGCAAACAGATCAGCTGCCTCGTTCACTGTATTCGCAGTGCATCCGTTGTACTGAACATTTAACGGAATCGAGTTCTGCTTCTTCCGGTTTTTCACAAAAGACCAGAAACCTTTTGGATCTTCCTTCAAGCTAGCTTGCACACGATTGACATAGTCACGGTAGCATGATGTTTGGTCTTCCCCGTAGAGTACTTCCATGTCACGTAGAAGTATTCGGTTTTGTTCTGATCTGCATCGAAAGTATTTTTTGCGAGTCTTCCGCAAACGATTGCGCAAACGGCGAAGCTTAGCAGTCTACCATGGTTGTTTGAAACTCCGATGCGTACTCCTCCTTTTAAATGGAACTTTGCCGCGGATAATTTCAAACAGTCGATTGTAGAAACCGTCAACAGGCCCGTTCAATGATGCAGTTTGAAATAGTCGAATCCAATCAATGTCCACCAGTTCTGCATTCAATGCGTTGAAATCACATCGTCTAAAGTCGAAATCCATGTCTAAGCTACGTCCTTCGATCGGTAAATTGACGTGACAGCTTGAATCTACCCGTAGTACAAACGGCTTATGATGGGAGTCAATTTTGAGAATAGAGGATGACGGTTCAAAAAGCTCAGTGCCACATGGATCAGTTACGTACGCCAAATCAAGCAGTTTTCCATTCATGTTCAATAGCGAATTGATCTGCACCATGCCCATCGCAGAAAGTGATAACAAAACAAACAATGTCAATAAAATCAATTATGATGTACAATTCCAATTCCAATTCATATTTGTCTATTGCATTCAGTGCTGTAAAAAGTCATTTCGTGCAATTGGATAAATTTACCGATAACTAGGTTCAACTAGGGCAACAATAAAATTGTAGTTGTTGACAAATTCTACAACTTTGTCTAACAGTGCATTGCCCTAACTGGTATATAGAAAGTGTTATATTCACTTTTATACTCAAATGATATTCAATGATGAATATCATTTAAATATTCAGATATTGTGCTCTCACGTCTTAGATTTTACAGTAAGAAAAAAAAACATTGCGAACCAAATTTATGAAAATAATCAAGTATTACAATTTCTTGATACGTGCTATTGTGAAAATCAGTTTTGGAACGAGTTGCTATTGAATTTAGCCAATTCCGTCGAAATGGCTTTTTACAGCACTGATTGCATTTTTTTTTTATTCCTTGTCGGGTATTTTCATCACTGCGACCATTTTTTAGATCTATTGTGATAACTGATTGATTTTGATTAGTTTAATCCTAACCCTACGAATATGATGCTTGAAGTTTATCTTATTGCTACATCTTAAACCAGCGAAACTTGTTCTGATTTTCTTGGAAAGTAAAATTGTACGAACCTTAAATTCAAGAAGTTCAAGAAACAGCGCGTTCAGTTCTGCTCTGCAAAAGCTTGGAGCAGATGGCAGCAACGGGTTGACGTAGTACGTTCAAAAATGTGATTTATAGTTCTGTGATTTATGTCTTTTCGCTTTATGTTAATTACACGGGTGCCACGATGAACAGCGGTGTGAATAATGTCGCATAGTAATGTGCCACACGAAGAGCCTGATGCAATAAATTATTCCCAAGTGAAATGGAAAAATTGCTCCAGCTCAGGAATGGACACTCGATTGTTTTCCCAACATTTGCAATAGTTAAAAATTAATGCAATCGTAAAAATCTTTTTGTTTGTTCACTTCTATCGTTGCACAACTTCTAAAAGGGACTTCGTTATTGTTTCTAACTAATCATCTGATTCATCAATATCAAAGGTACATATTGACTTGTCGGAAAAGTATTGAATCATGTGAGATCAACTTTACAATTAGATTTTTAACAGAACTGACGGACTGAATGTGATCTAAATGTAATTGCTTTTTGGGGGATCGGTTTCCACGGACCATACATATTTTCGCGATTCGCCATTTGTTGAAGACATTTCGCGAATTAAATATGCCCACCAGTGGTGGTAAAAATCAATTCATCTGCTCTCGAATGAGCGGAAAATAAAGGCAACCTCAACGGACAGACCAATTATCTTCGCGAATTTGAATTTTGAAATGACTGTATGACTGTGTTCAATTCCATCTAGGTGAGGACGATTTTGAGTAGCAAATGAAGAAACAATATTTGTTTCTTTTGATGTAGAACATGATGTGTACTTTGTTAGGCTCAGATAGATAGGTTACATACATTACTACAAGTTGTAATTATGATAATAGAGAGCAGTAAGAATCAAATTCTAATGAGTATCAAGAAACGAGTAGTCATAGAAGCTAAATGAGTTGATTTGTTTATCGCCCTTGATTTTGACATCTGAGATTTTCAAAACAAATAATATTCATCTACACTGACTCGAAATGCTTTCCATTGCGTATGATAAAGGGTGGAACTGTCAAAAATTGGTCAAACATGATTACGTGCACACTGATTAGTTTATTATATAAATGATCAATGTGCACACAATGATTCTTTTTGAAGTTCATCGTCTACACAGGAAAATTATTTAGGCTTCCGATTTTCCAAATGCGAACTGTCGGGTTTTACGTTTCACACCTTCCTTCAAGTTATGTACCGTTGTTATATCCAACTTATTTGATGCTGAACGTCAATTTGCCTTGAACAATTTTTCACTTCCAACTGTTTTTTCAGTTCTCTTGTGGCTTTTCTTTACGTTTGCCAAATATTTTTCAATTGGGCATAGTTCCGGTGGGTTTTTCTCATTGGGTACGATTTGCTCACTATTGGCGGTACCATTCCTGAGCCATTTTTCCATAGTGGCAAGAAGCGAGGTCTGGCCAAAACAGCACGGAACAACTATGCTTCTTCAAGAAAGGCAATCAGCGTTTTTGCAAGCATCCTTTTACATAAATATCTTGGTTGCAAGTGCCAGTTGTCCCGAAACTTTCGCTTTTTAGCCCACAGGTGCAAATCGCCTGTCAAACCTAGTATTTTCCGGGAACTTTGAAATTTTTTCTAGAAAATGAGAAGAAAGATAAGTAATTTTCGAAGAAATAGGCGTATTTCGTATACAATGTGCAGACCTCTTCAGTGCCGTGTACTAATACTCGACTGGCGAATAGTACACAACACTGAAGAAGTCTGCACATTGTAGACAAAATACGCATATTTGTCAAAATAAGTAATAAAGGTAGTTGGAATTAAATGGAAATTACTTATCTTTTCTCTCATTTTCTAGCTACAGGTATTCCACTAAAAAGCTCACACTCACCAGGATTCATTATTTTTCTGCTTAAACTTACCTTGAACCCTTCCTTTCCCGGTAGCCGTATAAAACTCTTGAACTAGGAGCTGCTTGAAATCAGCCTTGACGTATCTTTCATCGTAGATTACGACGCAATCAATTGGTCAACAAACTCGTCTACAACTTCCTTTGGCTGTTGTGTTTTGCTTATCATCTCGACTTGGTGTCACTGTAACCTTATATGTTGATAGTCCGGCTTGTTTCTTTGCTCTTTGCACTGTTGTGTGGGACTTTCCCAATTTGTTTCCGATATATCTGATGGAAAGGTTGGGATTGCGTTTGAAAATGTTGGACACTGAACTTCCGGTCGCTGCGGCTTCCTGGTTTCAGTTTCCGTCTGATCCTGGCTTCCTGGCAGTCGTCAGACGTTCTCCAAACTCTTTTATAACATTTGTCATGGTTGATTAGGCAATATTATGTGATTTTGCCAAGTCGGCATGGAAATAATTTGGATGTTGCATATACGCGTACAAAGTTTTGATACGCTGCACTTCTTGTTTGGACGCCATTTTGACAACTGAATAGAAAATGGCAAAAACAAAATAGAGTCAACATTCCGTACGCATACACCTACAAAATGAGGGGTGTTCAAGTTTTTTAAATGTCGACCAAGTTTTGACCGTTCCATCCCTAGTAAGTGATAAAAACAGACACTGGAGCCCACACATTATTTATTGATCGATTCCAAATCAGTTTACGATACAATCGATCAAGACCAGCAATGGCAGATTATTCACGAATTGGATTTCCAGAAAAACTAACGTGGTTGATGAAGGCAACGATGGATCGAGTGATGTGCGTCGTCTGAGTCTCAGGAACACTCGAGATTCTTTTCGAATCTCGGAGAGGGTTACGGCAAGATGCTGAATTGGCGTGTTTGCTATTTACCATTGTATTTGGAGGGTGTGATTTGAAGCGCGGGGATAGAAACGAGTGGCACGACCTTCAGGACATTTGTTCAACTTTTGGCTTCGCCGACGACGTTGATATCGTAGCACGCAAAGAAGTTGAGAGAATTCAAATCAACTGAAAAGGCAGGCCATTCTTTCGATGAAACAAAATCCGGAAAAAATGTCCTACACGGGCTTGGAGCTTTCGTCTGGTGGAACGGTGCTGTTGGAAGCAGTATGGCGCAGTCTGTTTTTTAAACGCATGACTCCAAATAAATCTTATTGGATATTACGATGATACTGAAGGAGTTTAAAGGAATTCGAAATATGTTCATGCACTTCTTTTAGGTTGCAGGATATGAACATATGAACAATAAATTTAACATTAGATTAACTGAATCATAAAAGAACAAGTTCCGAGGTTACAAATCTTCAAAAAGAAGAACGGAAACCTGACTCAAATAATAGTTTTTAGAGAACTTTGAAGAAAGAGATTATATAATATTTTTAAGAATACAAAAACAAAACTATAAAATTTCGGGTTTTAAAAAAAAAATCACTAGAAAATTCATAAATCTCGAAACATTTTTAATAAGCGTTGGTGTTGTGATCCTATCTATACTGATGTTCCACCTTCCTTAGTTTTGCTTTTGGTGTAGTAATCCAGTGATCATCTTGTTTTTCTGTGTATACCTCAAATAATAAACACGTATTTTAATTACAATACCGTTTATTTGACTATTACTACATTGATTTAACTGCACGGCATTTGTTGGAACTAAGAACTATACATTAATTTCACCTCACTTCACAAAATATAATCTTCCTTATTTGGTGTCTAGATAAGGAATGCTTTAAATTTCAGTAACTTCATGCGCAACAATCCATGCAACATGTCTATTGTACCTTCATCTTACTTCTCTCTTCTCGTCACTTATTTCGAGTAGTGTGGCAATTCGTGTTCGGCATAACCTAAGCTACCAACTGTTATATAATACATACAGGACAAAGAGAGACAATTGTAAACAGTTTAGGTCCAAACGCAATGTGGACGGAAACGGAACGGAAACGGCAAGTTGGACAGTTGTCTTAAATGACGTCGATATGTCCAATCAGAATCAACTTGGATCCAATCAGTTTTCTATCCTACAAGCAGGTATAGTCAGATTGGGCTCTTCTGCTGCCATTGCCGTTCCGCTTCCGTTATCACTGCGTTCGAGCCTTTAGGTTTCCTTTTTTTTGTGGAATTTGAAACTGTGCTGTAGTCACTAATAGCACACTTTTTTCATGTTAGTTGAAAAGCTTATATATGGCTCATTGAGGTCACAATCAATTTGCTGCCATTATTTCAATCAGTCTATGTGTTGCTTAGGAATCTAAATTTCCTCCTTGTCTTCGCTCGCAGCGTCTTACTGACTATTTGAAAAATTATCTGTTATATGGTAGCCCCAGCTGATTGCGTGGTAGGATATGTGTTTTGATGGCCCTTCTTAATGAACAAACATTTCGGATATAACCAGCGAACAATCGATTTTTAGCAGCAGGAATAGTTAATTTTGCACGATTCCCTTCGAAGCGCAAGATCAAAGTGGATTTTGTTTCAACAAAATCAACTTTCAACATGCATCGCATATCTTTTTAAATTCTGATATTTTTACTGTTTCGCACTGTTTATCACAAATGGGGAGAAGCTTTGTGGGATCTATAAGCATCTGCTTGATAGTAACTGCAGGAAATGTACGACATAAACAAGGGACCATAGTTTCAGAAGCGAACACCCATAAAGTTGACTGCTCGTAATGCACTTATATTGCATCGTTTTCTTTATGCCCGCATTTATTCGTCATAATAGTGCACGGTTACTGAGAATGATGCAGTGATAGACTCGAATTTAAATAACAAGAGTAAAAAGAACCGTGGGAGTAAGTGTACATTTTTCCCAAAACCATCCACTGCTCAGAAGTATTCTTTTTTTCCATTTTACAGGAAAACGACTTGAATATTAATTGAAGAGATCTGATTACTCAGTCAAAAAGCAGACTTTTATGCAAATAAATTATTCAATAAAGCGAATAGATATTAATCAGACTCAAACTGTTTTTCCTCGGAAAACTATTAAAAATTTTGATCACTTGATGAGTAACGCGTTGGACTTTGAAGTTTAATTTGATTCATTTTTGAGTTCTTCTCAGTAGTCGTGTTTACCCATGTCTTCTTATTGATCATGTATAGTATGAAGACCAGCTCTTGCGCATCTGAGCAAGCATATAAATGTGTAGCATGTTGCAAATAACAACGAGTAAGAGAAAATCTTTTGCGGTTTCATATTCAGGATGCTTATGTCGCCTCATGTTCGGGAAAAAGTTTTTTTTACTCGCACCGGAGTTGTGAACACCCGATACTCTGGATTGAGCTCGAGTATTGAATCTTTTAATAAAAACGTAATTATGTACATAGAATTTTAGAAGTACTCGTATATTAATCTTTGAAATTCTTAAAGGCCTGCAGATCTTTCAAAACACATTGCACGATGCTGAAGGGTTTTTAAAAACGTTGATAAATAAATACTGCTGTTTTCTGTAGTCAAATAACATGTTGACCTTGATTTTATTGCACTCATCCTCACCCTCATCCATCAAAATGATGGAAAGTTGCGTGAATATCGTATCACTGATAATGTACTGATTTTCTTATAATCACCCCTGCCATTTTTATTATGATTATTATTTTTGTAAAACCGTATATTTCTTAAAT
Source organism: Aedes koreicus (assembly GCA_024533555.2). Taxonomy (NCBI): domain Eukaryota; kingdom Metazoa; phylum Arthropoda; class Insecta; order Diptera; family Culicidae; genus Aedes; species Aedes koreicus. The sequence continues at coordinate 48,661 of JAHHFK020000575.1, forward strand.
GTTAATATTCGGATTGTGGATTCGGATACAAAATAATCTTGATTTTACTTTATTTTCACTTATTTCATTAAAGTAGCTAGAGAATATTACTGATAGGATAAAGAAAATATTCTGGGTTTAATCCGACTAGTCTAAACTTGACATTTAATATTGGCCTTCATTGCATTGGTACCTTCAGATGTCTCTAACGCATTCAGAACGAAACAACTCCTGCACTGCAACTTCAGGTTCTTCCGGGTGTGTTTTCACAAATAGGATCACCGACTACTCCTCGTTGAATTAGAAATTTTCTATGCTTTATCATCTTACACATTATCGCAAATCAATTTGATCGCTGTGTAAGTACATGAATGAATTTTGCTCTGGAGGTGCCTGATTACGCTTTTGCTTCAAATATAAACGTAAAGTGTTCGGGATGATGGTGAGGATCCATTGATCCGGTTACCGAGACAGCTTCGTTTTCATTAGAGTCAGGTGATAGTCATAACTGGTAATACATTGTTTGAATTTCCCAAAAACATACATCAATTTTTATGATCCGATTCAAAACAAGTGATTTCAATGTATATTTTCGGGGGAGTGTAGATTCAGACCATCTCCTCTAGAATTTAAATTTAAATCTAGAGTTAAATTTGGAAGAGTTTGGCCATGCCATGAATGCCTTCTTCTGTTTAACAGCTTTTCGGAAAAAGATAAAGACGTTTTTGAAACTACTACCGCCAATCAGGAATACAAAATAATTCCTAACTGTTCCTAATTTTTCATATATTAGGACACGAAAGATCGTAGCGTTCAAGAGAGACCTGCATACAACAATTCTAGATACACCGAACAAGCACAGCCACAGTTGGTGTACTATGACTGATCATTTCACCGCGTGTACTCATAGTGGTGAGAATCAGAGGTCAGACGCTATAGGTTCCAAGTTAAGATGGTCTTAAATTCGTCTGCTACAAAAGCTTAATATCAACTATGAAACAATACTTTTTTTTATTTACTCTCTCTACTGAAGTACAAATAATAAAAGTAATTATTGAAGTTTTAAAAAAACATTTCATAAGGTACACCTAACTTCATACTCTGTTATCAGTAGACCAAAGAGCGCCCTCAATTCAAAATACCGACCGTTTCTTACATTGCAAATACCTTTCAACGAGCGACTGCTGGCCGGCTAATTAATTTCCCGTATTTATATCTTCATTAAAAGGGAAATTGTATTAAAGGGAAACTTTGCTAATAAATTTAATATTACTTTTTTGCTGTTGCTTTTCTATCATTAAAGCTTGTTTTCTGCGTTTGAAGATGAATTTACATTCCTTCCTTTCTCCCGATGTTGTGCCAACTCATTGTGCGTCCTTATGAATTCATCAGTTAGCACTGTTTTTTTCTCGCCCCGATTCGTTCGGTCCTTTTCATTTTGGTTCAGCTTTGAGCGGGGTTAATCGTAGCTATAGGACAAACGAGAAACGGCAGCATTTGAAATAATTAAATTGTCAGCTGTTGGAAAACTCGGTTGAAATTTCCGTGTTCCTCCTTTACTCACCAGGCAATCATAAAGCACCGGATTCTATGGGTGGGTTATTTGATCACAAAACCGGAAAATAAGATAGACGGAAGGCAACAATAGTATCGTCATGCAATATGAATCACAGAAGCGCCGAATTCAGGAGAAAGGAGGAAGAATACGGACTCTTGCGTTAATTAGCACGACGGTGCAGGAACAATAGCCTGAACATACATACGGGTGAACGACAAACAAACCGGTGATCACTGCGTTTGCATGTATGCATACACTGCATTGCAAGCAATCTAGAACTTTATAGCTCGCTTCCGGTGGTACACTCAAAATCTGCCTATGGTTGAAGGGCCTCATTTTTCACTCGGCGAATGAGTTTGACTGCTCCAAAAAAGAACAGGTAATCTCCTGAGGTAGAGTTGAGAGCATTGTTAGTACATATGGGCCAAACACTAATTACGAAAGACGTATTTCCAGATTTGTTGACCCCACTCCACAACATATTTTGAAATAATTTATACAAAGAAATCGGAACATGTTTGTATGGAGCGTAAGTGAATATCAGACTTCCTATCCCCCCATAAATCATTACGTAATATGTGCATGGCCCCAAAGGCTCCTTCGTATACTGGATTCATTTCACTCCACTTCTTGTCACAACGCCTGCATAGTTCTTACTTCTACCGGATTCATAATTTTGTAAAAACAATGTTGCCAGCAATTTTTATTATTGTTTTACTGTTTATTGCTTACCAATAGAGCCAAACAAGCTAGAACTTATTTTCAATTAGTTAACTACGCGTACAGGCATTTAATTCCACTGCTTGAATCACATTAACAAAAAATTCAATCTGTTCGTTCAACATGAACTATGTTCCTTTGACTTGGATGGAAAAATTACAACTTTACAGAAACAGGATGATTTTGAACATTTTGCAACACAAACGAGCTGTTTTATTGACAAAAAAACATATTATTGAGTTGTCAGCTTTTTTTTTGGTTGTGCATGATTAATTTTAAGATCATTTTTGCCCTTGTTATATAGGGTATTGGAGCAAACCTTCCTGCCTACTAAGATCGGTGTGGGCTTCAAATGGTAAGTTGACAACTTCGAAGGAGGGTGCAACCGACCTCTCGTCCTCACAAGTTCCTACCTCACGCCTCCACGAGTCAAATGGTCACAAAAGACTGCCAGCTGAAACATAGAGACGCTGGTTGGCGTAACCTGGGCAATGTTGTTAATCTGACAATAGCAAAGTGAGGGGGTGCGACTGAACATCATGTACCTTAAGTCATATTGCATATTTTCCATTTTTAATTTATTATTAATTTCAGCACGCATTAGAATCATCGGCATCAAAAGCTCTCAATTAATAACTGTGGAAGTGCATTTGGAACACTGAGTTGAGAGCAGGCAATAAACAGTTTGTGAAAGCAATAAGCTTGAAATGCAATGTATAATAACGCTTTAGAATCATCTTTGCATTCCAAAACCATGTAAGAGCCTGGAGCATCATGACAGGCATCAAAAGCTCAATTTGTTTTTCAGCATTTCAGCATAACAATCAATTTAAAATTGCGCTTCTAAACTTCAACTACTATATTCATAAAAGACTGGCATGTGCTTATAAGCAATGTAGGATTATATTTTAATATTGTTTTTAGTGGTATTATGGTAAGATGGGCGATTGTTTCAGAGGTCATCAAACCGGACTCTTCGATCACTCCAATTGTTATCTTTGAAATGTTACTAGAACAGTATAAAGAAAAATATTACAACATGTCTTATAAAATAATATCTTTTATTGAAGTTCTATCTCAGATATTTGGAATGATCTATTCTGTTTTCAGCTTTTCCAGGACTAGAAGGATAGTGATACATATCTAATTTTTATTTATTTTTCAGTAACAATACATTGGATGTATCATTTAAGTTTAAAATTTGAATAAATTAGCATTCTTGTCTATAATGATATCCTAATTTTTCGTGTACAAAATATACTAAATATTAAATAACACATAACGGGGGAAAGGGAGGGACCATCAGGGCACCCAAGTTAAACGGTTTGGATAGGGAGCATGGGACTGCCTCCTCCCTATTGTTAACATTTCGCGGAACGAGGGCGGGCTCTTCGACCCCATCTATTGGGTTTATTCTGTCAAACGAGGGCTCGATTCTAGTGCTGTCTGTGTGACCTTGCTTTTGGAAGGAGATTTTTTTCCCTATATTCGCGGGTTTCGCGTAAGTGTCTCTGCTTACGGGCCCGCCCAGACGTTTTTGGCCCTTCATACAGGAGCTTGATGATCACAAACAATAATAGAATCCTGATCAAATCGTTTTTCAGATTATTCCACTGCTATGGGAAGTTACCTTGCTACAATAGATGGTAGTATTATATCATCATCATCATCATAAAAGGGTTAGCCAGAAAATGCAAAATGGAATCAAAGCAAAGGCGTCCGGCTGGCAGCACTTGAACTGAAGATATTAGAATTATTAGAATTATAGATTTTTTTTAAATTTTGGTCGAACCTCTTCACGGAATCTTTTATGTGTAAAATTGAGTGGGTTGTTTTTTATGGGCTCGATTTGACAAGTGATAACATTGATCTTCCATGAACTGAATCTTTTGATGTATGATGTATGATATGTACTACCACCCATTGTAGCACGGAAACTAGTCCGACAGCAATGGGCTCTCCTCTCTGTTAGACTTGATCGAGCTTTAATAACCACTGATTATCCTAATTATGCCATTGTATGAAGGGCCAAAAAGGGGTTGGTGGATCGATATGCAACATCACTTATACGTATCCACTGGGGTATAAAGAATCTCCTTTCAACAACAAGATTGAACAATTGGTCAAAAAAGCAAGCTATTTAACATAAGGATGCCCCAATGGGCGGGGAGAAGAGCCCGCTCTCTATTCACAAACTGTTAGCAATGGGGAGTTGGCATTCCTACTCTCCCCATCCAGATCAGATTGCTTCAATCGGGTGCCCTGATGGTCCCTCCCATTCCCATGAAATATTTATATAATAGTGTACATATATATTTATGTAAATGAAAAATACTACAAGCATTCGTATCTATTATATATGATCTTCGTTTGGTTGATCCTGAAATGCAAGAAAGGTTGTAAAGTGTTAAAGTGTAGAGTTCTGTGGTTCGCGCTTAAGCACGTTTTCGTTCGTTTTCAGTGATAGCAGCAATTCACTAAAATCTCGGTTTGAGGTATCCTGAAAAAGTTTGTTACATCTATTGAAATTTAATCATTTTATTTATTTATTGGTCACTATTTGCTGCTTGATGCTGATTTTATAACCTCATCTATGAAGTAAAATCAATAAAACCACAATTATCAAATATAATAATTTTGTGAGTAATGATAAAGTAATGACAAGGATTGAACTGTAAAATCAGACAAAAGCTAAATAAATACAGCGCTGTATGAATCATATCCGCTCGAATTTGGTATGATGTTCATTTGCAAAACGGTAATGAAAAATACATTCAATAATAATTGCAAAAGCCTATCACCGACTCCGTTGCCACCTCCTGACATCCAATGGATTGTTACTGAAAAATAAATAAAAATTAGATATGTTTTAATATCCTCCTAGTCCTGGAAAAGCTGAAACAGTATAGATCATTCCAAAAATCATAGATGAAATTTCAATAAAAAATATTATTTTATAAGACATGTTGTAATATTGTTTCTTCATACTGTTCTAGTAACATTACAAAGATAGAAATTGGAGTAATCGAAGAGTCCAGTTTGATGATTTCTGAAATAAATGGCTTATTTATTAATAATACCACTAAACAAAATATATAAATATAATCCTATTTTGCTTATAAGCACATGCCAGCCTTTTATGAATTTTGTGAAATTTTTTTTTTAATTTAAGAATTTTATGAAAAATAAATTGAACCTTTTATGTTTGTCATGTTGCTCCAGGGTCTTACATGGTTTTGGAATTCAAAGATGATTCTAAAGCGTGCTGAAATCATTATTAAAATGAGAATGGAAAATATACAATATGATTTAAAGGTACACGATCTTCAGTCGCACCCCCTCACTTCGCTATTGTCAGATTGACAACATTGCCCAGGCTACGCCAACCAGCGTCTCCATGTTTCAGCTGGCAGTCTTTTGTGATCATATGACTCGTGGAGGCGTGAGGTAGGAACTTGTGAGGACCGGAGGTCCGTCGCACCCTCCTTTGAAGTTGTCAACTCACCATTTGAAGCCCATCTTCCATGAACTGAATCTTTTCTGTAGAAACTTTACTTGGCGAAAAACTTTCAACTTTACTTGGCGAAAAACTTTCAACTTTACTTGGCGAAAAACTTTTAAATTTTCAAACATAACTCGTCTATAGGATGTTCCAGAAAGTATAAAGGCAATTAAAAATCAAAATAAAAACAATTGTTTGTCTAACGAATCATTTCTCTATAATGTTCTCTCTAAGTAGCATACCAAAAATCTTACTGTTATTAATAATAAGCCAAGAAACGCACCTTTTCACTAACGCTGCTCTTCGATCTTTGGACAGATAATTGTTTAAGGCACTGTTTACCGGTCCTTCACAAATTTTTCGATGGTACTTGTTCAGAGCCTAAACTGCCTGGATTGGTCGGGCTCGAGGACAGATCAGAGGATTCATAAGTATCGGAACGTATTGAACTTTGTTGGCGTCGTACAATGCTATCGTGCCTTTTGCATAATGCATAGATGTCAAATCCGACTAAAACATCATGCTTCCTGATCATTGGCAGCAAACGCCAATTCAAGCATTTCCGGAGTACGCATCAGTCTTCATTGTCTCTGCTGTCACAAACGGCTCTGACCACATTCCGCATTCAAAAATAGTTTGCTAACCATTGTCTTTTTACCGAGTTTCTCGGTAAAAATTGAATCGGTATCATCATCAAATCTTACATATTTTTCATTATCCATGACAATACACGCTGATTTTCCACACAGTACCCGAGCAAAGGATTATACCAAATTGATAACAAATTCTAATACCAGGTTATCATTTTTTGATCACTGAATATGTTATCATTGAGGCTGAATAAACAGCCAAAATAACAGAATGAATATCAAGAAAATACTCGTTGAATATCATAATAATAACTTATTTTGTTATCACTGCGAACAACTTGATAACAAATCCTGTATTGTAAGCAAATTTATTGAAATAGTTTCAAATTATGTTATCAATTTGAAATCAAATTCTCATGCTAATAACTAGAAAACATATTTTGATTAAGAGCAACATTTCTTGTTCAAATATGCTGGAAATATTTATAGTTTTACAATTCAACTTATAACGTTCATAAAAAATAGTGTGTTCAAAATGATAACATATTATAACAAAATTTGCCAATGGTGATAACTAAATTTGTTATGTGATAACAGCGAAAATCAAAATGATAACTGGGATAACAGAACTTGTTATTCATATGATGTCAGCTTGTTATTTTCCTTTGCTAGGGTAGGCCGTCATACAGCTTCCGAGCTCGCGCATTAACGATTACAGCCTCCGTTTTGGCGTCTTCTGCCTTTTGAAAATTCTAAGATGGATTCTTTCTATGAGAACGTTGGACGGGATGTTTAGAATAATCCAGCTTTTTGGCAACAACTTAAACAAAACTGTTTTCTTTTATCAGAAAAAGCCATCCTGATCTTCCGGTCCATCTTTCGGTACATTAGTGCTGGTTTTCAATCACAATTCGGTGCGTCCGCAAAGCTACCAGCTTCACCAAACTTTCGGCTGGCATTTCGAATTTATCCGATACTCACTCTTTCTAGTTTCGCCAGTTGACTAGTGAGATATTGTGAATAGAGCACCATTTGTGCGCAATCTCTTAACGATTTTTGGGAGAAATGCCTCGCATTTTGATGACTTCGTTGCGAAAATCCAATTCCGACACCCAAACTTGTTTTTCAAAATGTAAACAAAGACACAAAGTGAAAAGCAGCTGTCTTTCATCATTCGGTGCCGTGCCATTTCGTGCGATTTCGTGTATAAATCGTGCTTACACGGTGTTCAATAAGTTCGAATACAAGTTTTCATCATTGCGTAGGTATGCGCCATGTACATATTCTGCATTGGGATTGGGGTGTTTGGCTTCATTCATACGCACCGAAGGGGGGGGGGGGGGACTTCGGGTGGTGGTGGTTTGTTTGGTCGGGGGGGGAAAGGGGGGGCTCGGTTGGGGGTTTTTGGGGGGGGGGGCGGGGTTTTCCCGGGGGGGACGGGGGGGGGAGGGTTTGCCCCCGGCGGGGGGGGGGCGCCGGGCGGGGGCCGGGCGCCCGGGGGGCGGGGCGGGATCCGAGGGGGGGGCAAGGAAAACGGCTGCAGATCTCAACGTTTCCATTGGAACCGCTCACACCATACTCACCAAGGACCTTGGTTTCAGGCCTTACAAAAAACGTAAGGTCCATGGCGTTTCGGAGGCTACCAGCAAAAAGCGGTTGGATCGAGCTAAGAGGATCCTCTCTCGGCACGCTGGTCAGGAGTTTGTTTTTTCGGACGAGAAACTGTTCGTGCTGCAGCAGCCGCACAATGTGCAAAATGACCGGGTGTGGGCGCCATCGAGGGACAGCATTCCTGAATCCAATATAAACATCCCTCGGTTCCAAAGTGCCGCGTCGGTGATGGTTTGGGGGGCAGTATGCAAACGTGGTAAGCTACCCTTGGTGTTTATTGAAAAAAACGTCAAAATCAACGCGGCGTACTACAAAACTGAGGTTTTGGAAAAGGTTGTTGCCCCCAGTCTCCGAAGCCTCTACGGCGATGAGCACTACGTGTTCCAGCAGGACGGTGCACCAGCCCATACGGCAAATGTGGTTCAAGCCTGGTGTCGGGACAATTTAACCGATTTCTGGAAAATTGGGGGGGGTGCGGTTTTTTGGTGGGGGGGGGGGGGTGGTGGGGGGGGGGGGGGGGGGGGGGGGGGGGGGGGAGGGAGGGGGGGGGAGTGTGTTGTTAAAAAAAAATTTTTTTTTTTTTTGTATACTATCCGGGACATCCTAAATTTTGAAATTTTTTGCTTTGCTGTCGAAATTTTAGTTTAGGTTGTGTTTTGGAAGTATTTGTGTATTAGTTTTATACAGTTTGAAAAAAAAACCATAAACATTTAAATGCTATAACAAGTGTTTGTGATCATGGGCCAATGATTAGAGAAAAAAGTATCCCCACTTAAACTTTCAAGAATAGATGCTGCTAACGAACAATTCTAGGGACTTTTTTCATACGGGCGAATCTAACAGTGAGAGACTCTCTTTGATTACTTTCTCTTTCATTCATATTTCAATCACCTTTACGTTTTTCATTCTACTATTTACAGAGTATGCTAACCAGCACTATTGTGTTTCGATCTGTAGTAAAGAATCCCTCGAAAGTTTTATAATGCTGCTGTGAATAAATGAAAGAGAGCGAGACAGGAGAGAATCTCTCATTGAACAATGAGCCCTATTGAAAAAAGTTTTTAGAATTAATAATAAATTACCATCAACGGAACGTGCGATACGATGTCAACTTGCCTTAAATGTACTCGATTCTGGAATATCTTGGTCAATCTTTGATTTAAACAGGTCTTGTCTCTTGAACGCTGCATAGTAAGCCTGGCTGTTTGGTTTGTTTAGCGCAGCTGTTATGTAAAACAAATCTCCTTTACTTTTTTAAACAGACGTATCTGATTTTGTAAACAAGTAAGATTCAAACGTTACATTCTTGAAACCCTTAGCACTTGCATTCAAACTAGGGCCACCAACACAAGGAATAACATTTCACTAACATGATGGTGATGCTTCTTTCCGCGCGGGTGCTGAGAGTTTTGAGAAATTTACGTTTGATTCTTGCTTTCCCTCTTTGTTTACAAAAATCAGATACGTCTGTTTGAGAGCACTCGAGAAATGTCAAATAGACAAGAAAATCTATGGTAGTATGTTAACCATTTTCCAAAAAGTATTCAAGAACTGGCTGTGGTTTTGGAGTAGATTATATTAATCTTTAGAACAACCTGAGCTATCCACCGGAAACCGAACTCGTCCGTTCGAAATGTGGCAAAACTGCTAAATCTGAGCAAAAGTTTTGATCACGTTCGTTTGCCATTCAGAAAAGACCAAAGCTCGAAAACAGCAGAATAGGTCAAATGTTGCCTGCTCTCTCATCGAAGCCGAGATATATGTGAAGGCATCCATCAGTATCTGTGGGACCAATATGTCAATGCTAAGAACAACTTTGGCGTTCCAGTGAAACTCAGGAATCAGATTATGTCGAAGTGATTGCTTCCATATCTGAAGTCACACAATTGTGTTAAAATGTTCTTGCCGAATTAGTCCTCATGCCATAGCGCAAAGGATGTACTGGGCCGTAGAACTACTGAACCATTATGAAGCAGAATCTTCGTAAGCATCCTAAAGTAGTCAGAACTATTGAAAAAAATAATGTTGTTCAAACTCTTATGAGTAGTGGTAAGGCAAAAGTTCTGGAATTCGGTTTCAAAGGCGAAATTAAATAAAGTGAAGATGGCTAGAACATGAATATAGAAGTCTTATTAATTAACCTGAACGTTTGTTAACAAACGGACATCAAATTAATGTATGTTATGTGATAAAATTTGATCGCGAACACAAAACTTTTTTTTTAAATTAAATTCAAATTCCTGAATGGTGTTTAGTTCTCGGATGACTTTTTTTATTTGTTCGTGAAAACAACTTTTCAGCGCCACGTGGAATTTAAGAAGTTTTTCAAGTCCCATTAACACAGAATAAAACCTGTATACTTACCTTGATTATGACAACTGTTAGCACCAGAATATTTGCTACAGAAATAATTTGCTGAAATTGTTTCACATCAAACCGATTAGATCAGTTGCTTACCCACATTTCGACAACTAATAATATCCAAAAAACCTAGGTTGAATCCACCCAATCGGTGGGTAGATTCAAATAACACATACCAGTACAGTACACAGAGGAATTCCACTTACTTTAGCTTTTTATCAGTATTATTATTCTATTATTTTTAAATATCAGAATGTAGACATGACTTGACGTAGCTGAAATCGACATTATGCGTCCAGTTGATCATTGCAACATGCTTTAATTACAAACGCAAAATTTTTATCCTACACACTACCAAAATGCCATGTAAATTTCTGTCCCTGAGACCGACACATGCAAGCGTCCTTTAGCACAAAGAATGAGATGAAAGAGATGAGAAAATAAATTCAATCAAACACATTTTTCTTCGAATTGCGTATGTGTCAGTTTCAGGAGATATAATTTTACACGTAATCTTTGTTCACGTTCCCCGGCTTTTTACAAACACGAATTACATCTCGAGTAAAATTCATAATTTCTAAGTGTGTAGTTTAAATGATTAGACATTTTGTTCCAAAATTTTCCGACTTTGATTTTGTCATTATGCTTGCCTCACCATGTAATAATTCGTGTATATGTAGGTAATTGAAAGTAATTGAAAGATATCAAATTTTATTTGATGCAGTACTGTGAACGCATTAATGGCGTAGAACGAATTACTTTTTTTTAACAAATTTCACATAATCATCCTTATGGGTTTGCAAAACGTTAAGATACAATTTGCTCATCTGGCAACATTATCCATTTGCTACATAGGATACATTGCGAAACGCACGACTCGACGACTAGAAAGGAAGCATAACAGCACAATCTACGACCAGCTGTATTGCGGTTCTTTGCCAGACCCAAACAGGCTGCGTGGGTTCCCACCGAGTCTGGTTCCGGGAGCTGGGCAATACAACCACTCGCAAAGAGTGCGCAACAAAAATAACAACAACATCAAAACCAACACAATGACATTGAAGCTCATGGTAGAGCTTTCGGGAGGTGCTGCAATTCCAACTCGGTTACTGCTGACATTAAGCAAACAAAGCCGTTTCGTGGTCCGTTGGATTCAAAAAGAGCAAATTTACCCAATAATGCCATTTTCTTTGGCATTTTCCTGTCCATATGCGTTGCTGGAATTTACAGTTTTTTCCAGGCCGATTCTCATGCTGTAATCACCATATTACCTCTTTATTGGGGGATTAACTACTTGAAAGGTGAAATAATCGCCCAAAATAGCTTTAAAATGTTACCTAAATGTGGCCACAGCTACATCTCAAACTCATCTTAATGGGCTTGGTAAAAGATTCCAAATATCCGATAAAATAAACAAAATTTTATCATGCTATGCACCTAGAGACCTCACGGTAGAAGAGCACCTCTCGATGAAAAACATTTCTTAATTTCATTCGGTATATCGGTTCTCTAATTAAACATAAACAAAACACACATATCCCACAAACAGAATTAAGGTTCACCCACTGGCCGCAGGCGGGGCCGATAACCGGATGGGCAGATGGAATTGTAACGTGAAACCACCACCGGCCACAGCCTCGAGCCTTCCAATCGTGACCAGTTCTGTTCTGGTGGAACTTTCTGAAACGAATATCCTCAGCCAACACAAGCCAGTCCTTACAACCCAGGATCCGGCTGTCCATAACTGGCAATGCTGCATCATTTCTACCCTATATGGTGTCCGATGGGTTTTGCATTTGAGATAAGCTCTCAGCATCCGAGCCACGCAATGGCTGTAATATGAAATGCTGACTGGCGAAAGCTGAACACACTACTGGTCGATCTAGCCGGTTCGGTGTGTATAGATTCCAAATAGACTTAGTGGTTACCGACAACAGCACATAAATCTAACCGCACATCGACCGGCCACTCCAACCATCAGAACCCCTACCCATTGGTGGCTTGAGCAAACATTATTACGTAATAGAGTGGATTATATGTGGAAAATGGAAAGGCTTTCACAGGAGGACTGGGGCTTGGGGTTGAGTTCAGTTTCTGGTAGCTATTAAAACATGGAAAATATGTTACATGATCCTTCACATAGAACTCGAGAAAGGGTGCGCATCCATGCAACAAATTTTCTACCAGAGGCAAATTAATCGGTACATTCCTATTGCACATGCATTACTAGGAGAGTAGGAGAAGCATGACTGAACTATATTCAAAATACGAATTTAAACGCCTGGTAAAAAAAAATCATTCGATATCTGTGTCAGCATGAATCACCATAGAAGCTCTTTAGTATTCGTTGGATTAATTCATGCTGAGCTGTCATTGTTCTTATGTCATGCCCAAGGATGTAACCATAAAACATTAGATAGGAATAAAGCGACTTTTGCTAAGGGGAGATGCGCCACGGGAATAGCCACATTCACAAGCAAGTCACCAAAGTCTGAGTACGGGGCCCATAAATTATAGTCGTATTCATTATATCAATTTGTTTCTCACTGGCGAACCCGCTTTCGGCCGAAGAGAATGATGAGGATGCTGCCCCGGGGATGCTGTTTTCTACCACAAACTCCTACACTTTCTTCCTCCGTTTCCACTTCTTCTGTGCGTCTTCCCTGAACCATGAGGTACTAACATCAAATTTATAGTCCATTCATCTTGGCCTCAAATTAATGCTGAAATTCGCTTACATGGTGTGCAGGGCCTGGAACACAGAGACAGATTTCACGCGCTTGGCTCCTTTCTTTCGTCGAACGAAATTAATTTATGACAGCTACCATGTGGGACAATGTCCCATTTATGCGGACAGTAGTTAAGCATTTGCAAACAGTGTGACGCACATGATTTAATAAGCGGCAAAATGGAAGTAATTTGGTTTGTTCGAAGTTGCTGATATGCTCCGAAGGATTAAAGTTGTAGGATTAACTGTGCGGTTGAGATCGTCATCTATTCAGATTAAAAAGATATAATTAGTATAGATAATGTCTACACTGCAATTTGATAAAACTTCTTTGTGCTACTAAACATCATCGTAAGAAAAGCATTCTACGTAGGACCTATCCACTATCCAACCAGAAGCACTGACTGAAACGTTTGACACTCGAGCAATAAATCAATGGACAATAAATATGTTGAACACATGTTAGCATTTATGCGTGTTTAATGTACTGTTTATTATCTCTTGACGAATGACATTTTTACTTGAGAGGTGGTTGGTTGGTGCCACCATGATGTCCCCTATGATGCTGCCTCCTATTGGCACCGGAGATATGTGAGTGTGTTCTTTGTTTCATCGTCGCAGATGACACGGCTATAAAATGCGAGAACGTGTGGAACATTCGGTTACCACTCCAATTACGGGTGCAAGCTGGATTGTCATTCCAGAGTGGCTAAATGTACTCGATTATACGTAGAACAATTAAGTTTTTCCACAACGATTTCTAAACTCATTTTCCTTTTGCTTTTTCTTTCCAGAAATATCGTGTACAACCTCAGCATATACGATCTTACCGAGCAGACCCGGTTAGTGTGGTACTCATCGGAGGACGACATCAAAATGTGTGTGATGAAAGGAAAAGACGAGGTAAGCTTTCTAAAAGGACAATTAAATTCATGAAACGCTGTATAGGCAAAATATTCAACATTTCTCTAATAGTTTGTAATACTTTTGGCTCTGTCAAGCTGTCATGAAGTTGGCGCCTATAACCATCACGAGTGCTAATTATCCTCAAACACTGACCTTTTCAACTCTTGGTCCTGGATTAGTTCACCCTTCCTGACCCGTCAAGCATAATCTTCGCCAAATGTAGGTATCCATTATGCAAATATGGTTGATAAATATGTAGGATTACTGTAACGACGTTGTCAAGGGCCTCCAGTGACGATTCATGTGCCTACGAGCATTCATTCCCGGTATCAGTCTGCTATGAACCTGCCAAGGGCTTACCATCGGCTGGCCACGTTGAAATGTTGTTTCATCACGTAAAGTGCTCATTACGATTAGCGCAAAGCTAACGCTTTCAACGTTGATACATGTATGCAGGAAATGGCTTGCTGGTATTTATGTGTTATAATAATCAACAAGATTTCATTATCGTTACCAACGAAAGTGAACCATAGTACTGCATAGGTTTACAAAACAGTACACTTAGTTGTTTGACTTTAATTAGGCAAAAAGTCAAAAGATTGTCCTAAACCCAATACGAAGTCTCAGATCGCTTTGGTATTGTTAATTCGAACATTTACTCGTAAAAATGATGAAAGCTACAAGAGCTGTATTTGATACACATTTAACAATTCTCATGTAAAATTAGGGATTCTGAGATGCACCCAAACAAAGCGGCTAATAAGACGTAAATTTATTTCCTCTTTCATGTACATGAACAAAAAAATAACATGAATGAATCGCCAAACTTCAAATGGAAGAATCTGCAAGAAAAGTCACAGCTTAACCTCACTCATAAGCAAAACCGGCTAAAATTCGCCCAGAAGTACATGGATTGGAAGGCTGATTGGCGAAGTGTTGTATTTTCTGACGAGAAGCAGTTTACTTTAGATGGACCGGACTGGCATGATCAAACTGGTATCGTGAGATCGAGGCGAAACTTTGGTGCAAAAGTTTGATGGTTTTGGGTGTCTTCTTCTACCTTGCAAAGCTTCCAATTTGTTTCATTTAATCCCAGATGCATTCCAATATACCCTGGAGTGATACTCGCTTTATTGGAAGCCGAGAACACCTCTGCACTTCCACGAGAAATCACTGGGATGTTAGATAATAGGATTGGGTGGCAGCAGGGTTCGTTTTGGTAAACGATAGCTGAGTTCACGTGGCGTTTAGTAAAATAATACAATATTGAAACCGATTGCAGATTTGAACCGATTTATACCTACAAATCGGTGCTATTGGGGCCACTCACAAAATGTGATTGGAAAAACAAGGTGATTTTTTATAATGCTGGAAATCTGATTTGAACCGGTTTAAACTAATAGTAAGGATGCGATTGAAGCCACTCACAAAGTGTGATGGAGGTTTTTCGTTAGTAAAACCAGGATTCATACCAACAGTAAGATGCTGATGGAGCAACTCACTAAATGGGATAGTGGTTTACTTGATCCAGGATGGGATGGTGAGTATGGCAAACCAGTATTATGGATCACAATTAATTGTGTTCCCGATCACCGGCCCACCACACCCAGTAAACCACCATATCTCACCAGGAAGCAGCTTCGTTGTTATTTTCCACTTGCCTCTTTTTTCATGCATGCATATGCTTTTGTACAGAAGAAAAAAAAAGATGAAATTCAACAGACGCGTAAAATATCCTCTCGTCTTAAAACAAAGCACCCTTAAACAACGAAATTAACATGAAGTATTCCATGAAGTATACCATATATTGAAGCAAGGTAACTTTCCATAGCAGTGGAATAATCTGAAAAACGCTTTGATCAGGATTCTATTGTTGTTTGTGATCATCAAGCACCTGTATGAAGGACCAAAAATGTTTGGGTGGGCCCGTAAGCAGAGACGCTTACGCGAAACCCACAAATATAGGATAGAGAATCTTCTTCCAAAAGCAAGTTCCCACGCTCAGCACTTCAAAATTGAAATTTTGAAAATTACACATGTGAAAACACATGCGCCCTCTTGAAACATTACTCTTAAGTCAAAATTTGGTTTGAAAAATGATATCCCATACCAAAACCAAGTTTCATCCATATCCATGGAAGATTATGTTTATGTTATAGCTGATTTCACCTGGAAATTCTCACTTCGTTTGGAACTGTGAACAGAATCCGGTGAGAACGAACGTTGTGGTTCGCATCTTTATCACTTGCCTCTTTTTTTCATGCATGCATATGACAGAAGAAAAAAAAAGATGAAATTCAACTGACGCGTAAAATTTCCTCTGGCTTCTGATCTTTAATCAACACTGTTCTATACACTTTCGCCAAATATTGAGAAAATTTATTTTCATACTTTCATCTCGATATTGTTCTACCAATATCTTGAATATGGAAATGAATTTTATTTAGAACTGACTCACTAACCCACTGACACCTACTGTTTTAGTTTTTTACTTTTACTGAATTATACACATGCCATAATCGTCGAAGCAAAATACTTATGCAAAGTTATTGAGATTAAAAAGGCCCACATGAAATTAGATATTTGGTCAGAAATACTACTTGATAATTTATTCAAAAAGACGTACCTGATTTTGTAAACAAAGCAATAAAAAATATTTAAACGTAAATTTCCTGAAAGCCTTAGAACCTCTAATCAAACTAGCATCACCATTACACAGGAGCTACGAGGTTCGATTTTTTTTCGTTTAAGTCCTTGTTTGCCTGTTTCATGGAGAAAATACTTTAGAAAATAATCTATTAAACTAAAATTAAGGATGGTTTTTGTTTTGGTTATGTACCTGAATTCAAAAAAAGTTTGATTGAAAAAACCATAATATTGGTTGTTCCATTTTGGTAAATTCAAACAAAACTAGCAGTTTGTTTCAACTTATATCTGGTTTGAATCAAACCAACTAGTTGTTTGAAATAAACAACAAAATGCTTGATGAAACCAACGAAATTTGTTGAAATAACCGATAATATTGTTGATTTGAAATGGATATATTTTCAAGAAATAGCATGCTGCATTTTTTTTTTTTTTATCATTTTACCGTTGAAGAATGCAAAACCGTCCATCGCATTTAAATTCTTTTCAGCATGAACTGTTATACAATCACCATCAGAGAAGGTTTTAGCAAATATGTTATAAACTTTGGGAATAGAAGAATGTTTCAGCATTTTTTAGAGTATTTTCCCTAATAACAACGTGATTAAACCATCGTGAAGGCAGAGTTTTGGCTTCCTTCAAAAATCCTGCAACGACTCCCACAAGAGGTCCTCGCTGTTGGAAGACGGCTAGTCATGTAAGATTTTAAACTTCGAAATTTCGAATAACTTACGCTTTTCTGGGAGTTGCAGCAAGAGACAAACAAAAGCTCTTGTGATATGTTGCGGACAGCTCAACTGAAACAAACTTATAACAAACTAATTTCAATATGAATCAATGAAAAACAATTTCGGTTGGAAATAACGTGGAAAACTCGTTTGATTCAACTGAAGTAGAGGATTAGAATCGAACATATATCGACTTTTGTGTTACCAGAATTGTAGTTTGAATTACAACAACAAAAATTTTTTTTGTTTCAAACTAGACTCATTTGTCTCCGTGTTGTTTACAACATCAGATACGAGAATAAGTTGTCAAGATTTCAGTATGTGGCTCAACTTTTGAAAAATGCAATTAAACATGTTTGAGCATGACTTGTCGGTATGCTCCTCTCAGCTTTTATTTGCATAACTAGCACACACAGCAGAAAAAGACTTCTAATTGGATTTGCAATCAAAATCTCCCATGATGGATAAAAATTCTAATCACCCCCCCAAGGATGACTAATCGGCTTGACCCGAGCCATACAATTATGTGAAATATGAGCCTGCTGAAGTGCAATGCAACATATTAAATTCCTGCACGTCCGGATGTACTCGACTGAATTTGATTATTGTATAATCAATTCAATGTGGTCGTAGAATATTGATACTCCGGTTTTGATGCAGCAGCCTATTTGTCCGAGAAGGATGTGCTGCTATATAGGAAAAGCAGACAGAATTCTGTGAGATGCATATTAGATTACTTTTGCTTAATATATAAAGATGAAACACGAGATGTGGTCTTGATGCTCTTCACATATACATTCCCCCTATCAAAAATCTGTTGCCGTCTTATCAGATCGCAAAGGAAACGAGAGAGGGTACTCAAGCACTTTCCTTGGTTCTACGCATATTCTCATCGTTCAGACCCGATAGATTGGACATTTGTCTAGAGATAATCATAACGAGGTTACAGTATAATAACAATAATAGTAATAATAACGAAAGCATGAAGGCCAAACAGTTTCAGAAGAGGCTTTTCAATTGCTCGTAAACCTTGTCGAAGGTCTGTTCTGACGAGTGAACGATGTCGTACGTCGACGTGCTTAGTCCTTGAGACGATAAGAGTGGACAGAAATAATAGTATGACCAGGCACATCTCAACTGCTTCCAATGCAGAATGAGAAAGATGGTTGCGCTGTTGCTGGTGCGTTTTACTTAAAGGTGACTTGAGTTGTAATTTTCGAAAAATTAAATAAGTGAGCATTGAATCTTCTATATTCCGCGGACGCATTTGGAATAAATATCGAGATGCGACAAGTTGTTCTTTGTATCAAAGTAATGTGTTTAATTTGTTCAACAAAAATATGACGTTATTAACTGTCACAATCCCAAGCTTGTAAAACTGGTGTTGATTCAAATTGTTATCACCAGTTCTCGACACTGTATTGATCAATTCTTATGATTTATTTTATGTTATGATTTCGTTCGAAAGGTATATTTATCTTCCTTCATGTGAAACACAGTTGAACCAATCGTTTGTCAATAAGAATGTATGCTATTTGACCATTTTCCCGAACTAACAACATGGTGACCCTGGAGCAGATTTCGGATAAGTACCCTATGAGATGTGGTCAAATTTAAATTACAACAGGACTGTATCATGTGACACATAATTGTTATTCTTTTCTTTTTTACCTTTCTAAACTGCATTGCCACTGTGGTGACCCCAGAATAGGATCCGCATACCCTAGGAGAGGTGGTCAAATTTTAATTGCATAAGAACCTATCAAGCGACATCACTGTTCTTAGAATTTTATGAACATTCCATAAATGATGATTTGATTGCCCTTGCGCTGAACTGGCCGGCTTGACGTGCCGCAAGGGTTCAGTAGGGATTCTTTGTCAAGACCCGAAGCTAAGAGTCAGTTCCACTGTGGTTATATCACATTAATTCGTTTTTCCACTGTAGCAGCAGCATATTGAAATTGAAGATATACTATTCTTTATACGGTAAATAATTTCAGATCATCCATGGAATTCTCAAGTATGGTAAAATAATTTTAAATATTTTTTCCTCGTGGTTATATAAGATACATTGCAGCAGGACCGCAATCTGTAGACATGTAAAAACTATTAAAATAGTTATTATCATTTTATATTATAACAGCCCTTCACTATATTATCTATGCTACTTTATGTATCATTTTCAGCTTCACATATATTCGTTATATTCGTCCATGTCAATTATAGCCCCCCTAACCTACGTTATGTATTTGAAAAGATAGGAAGGTTTTTAACGTTTTGTTGAGAAAGGATCATACACGACAAATTGTACTCAAAAAAGCTTTTTCCTTCTTCACCAAAATATTTAATTTATAATCATTTGTTTCCTATTTCACAGACAGAAAGAATCATTTATGGGGTCCAGACCAACAAGAGTTATCGGAAAATTCTTTTTTTTTGTAGTTTTCTTAAGTTTCCGTTTTTGGCATTATTCATACTCATATAAAATTTATTTCGCCTTATTGTTAGCTGTTTTCGGCTTTTCCAAGACTTTTAGAGGATATTAATACATAACTAATTTTTAATTTCAGTAACAAACCAGTGGATGTCAGATATATATTGTATCTACGTTTATTGTATCCTTTGACTTGTGAATTGTGAAAACAAATTCTAATCTTAGTAGTTTGTAATCCTATAGAAGCTGCAACCGCGGAAGTCTTTCGATGACTGGATGACGAGCTAAGTTACGGATATATATTCTTCTGGCTTGCTTGTATTATTATTTTACATTACAACGTCAGTTTATTATTGTATGTTATGATATTCAAATTTATTTCATTAAAATCACTGTTGTTCCTATGAGACTAGGTTCACTTTTTTTTATATGCTATATAATTTCAGATTATCCATGGACAGTTTTGTAAAATAATTTTAAATCAATTTTAATTTTCAGGTTCAAAAATGGAATTTTTATTCTCATTCTTATATTCATCCATTATATTATTTTTCATTTAAATATTCATGCACTATATTTTTTATTATTATAAATTTCATTCACTATATTATGAATATTATTATATGACATTGAATATATGTTGGGAGGGGAGGGAACATCAGGGTATCACTCAAGCTGGAATTGGACAAAATGGAGCAGGTACCTGATGGCTTCTTCTTCTTTAGCATTTCAAGCTTATTGCTTTCACAATTAGCTTATTGCTTGCTCTCAACTTAGCGTTCTAAATGCACTTCCACAGTTATTAATTAAGAGCTTTCGATGCCAAGTACCATTTTTGCATTAGTATGATTGTGTGGCAAGTACAATCATACGCTATGCCCAGGGACTCGAGAAATTTTCCTTAACGAAAAATGCCTAGACCAGACCGGGAATCGAACCCAGCCACCTCCAGCATGGTGTTGCTTTGTAGCCGCGCCTTTACCGACTGAGCTAAGGGAGGACCCAAGGGTACCTGATGGCTTCGGGCCTTTTTTCCTCTACTGTGTTTTCGGATAATACGAAAAGTATGCCGCTTGCTGTATAGTTTTGCGCCATTTATATATTTGTTGCATAGACAATTTGGTCACTTCTCTAAGAATCTTCAGAACCGGGTCTGATGTCATCACCTGGCTAATTTGATATAGTATGATGAAATTTGTCAGAAGCAGGATAATTTCCCATCAACATGAGAGGCTCTAGGAGTGGACAGTAATTTATTGCTAGAACTAAGAGAATTGAAGAGAAAGCATTGATAGTTCCGTTTAGAGTAACGGCAGGTTATGAAAATTGAAAGATACAAGTTCCGCTCGTTTTCAACTTGTCCACTCCTAGAGCCTCTCATGTTGATGGGAAATTATTTGTTTCTGACAAATGTCATCATTAGATATCTTTACTCCGCGCATTAGGAGAATACAACAAAACAACATTCAAAGTGTTGATATAGTATGTTTGAATGTCATATAGATAGTAATTTTCATGGGATGCCTTCAAAATAAGATAATTTATGACATAAATACTGTTCATTTAACCATAGTTGACAAAAAACCAAACAATAAATTCATTCTTAAATCCTTTCCCATAAAACGTTTCAAACGTGTCCCTGTTGAAGATAAATTTAGCTGAAAAAGCGCACCCAATTGAGTTAACGTTTTTATCAAAGTTCATAAAGCACACTCATTTGGTTAGCAGGAATACACACCTAGAAATTATGAATTTTACACGAGACGTAATTCATGTTTGTAAAAAGTCGAGGAAGGTAAAGAATGATTTCGTGTAAACTTATGTCTTCTGTAACTGACAGATACGCAATTCGTCGAAAAATGTGTTTGATTGAATTTAGTTTTTAATCTCTTTCAACTCATTCTAATGTGCTAAAGGACGCTTGCATGAGTCGGTCTCAGGGGACAGAAGTTTACATGACATTTGGGTAGTGTGTAGTTCACAAATTTGCCGCAAAGGCACAACGATACAAACTTTTTTCATATGGCATGCTTGAGGATTCCTGGTTTGAGCAAATTTGTGAATCGTAAAATTATATGAACATATGCAGACATGGCAATTGTCGCGTCAGTCATTGGCTAACGACGAGATCCACAGTAGACTGATTTATGTTTGAACTTTTAGCTCCACTGTCCTTAAACGATTTCAAATTAAGTCCTCATAAGACTCCCAAAAATTAAACTCATTTAGTTTGAAACTGACTACTAACATTGAAATTTGTATGGAAATTACTATAGAAAACATCAAATTTCTGTTTGCTCAAAACTATTTTTCGGTTTAATGTTAGGAACCAAAACTGTTTATCATTCAAGGTTCTAGTGTCTTGTAATTAAGATTGATCAACTGCTTAGCAGGCAAAATTAGTGTTTCAAGTAATATACGGAGAAACTAAACTATCCTAAATCAAGTGAGATAATACTCAAAACTAAGTACTCTGTTAGGACTACTATTTTGGATACAACTTTGGTCTCACTGGTAGGTAGTTTGAACTCAATCTTGGGGTGTTGGGCTGTCACTTTGTTTTGGCTGAAAATCTTTGACCGTCATTCAATCAACAACGGTGCTGTGTGGCGAACTGAATTTCGTTTTTGCGTACCGTGTCTTGTATCTAGTTTAAAATTGTCTAGTGTCCGGTTTAAAATTTGACACGTCCAAGGAGGAGCAATTAAAGATAATTACAGACTCGGGAAGCTACAAAAAAATTAACTGGTTAGTGTAATTATTTCACTTATTCGACTGCCTATTTTAATTCTTGTCGCTCTGGAGGGATGAAATTTTGGTCGAATTGCTGCGTTGATGGGTGTGAAGTAACTATCAATGGCAATTGGAAACAGTTCCAGTCGCATAATCGTCTCAACGCTATGGAATACGACAAGGAAAGCTCTTCCGGATCTGATCTTCTTAAAGGTCTTTCGCCTTCTTTTGTACCAATGGAATATGGTCCATGTTCATATCATATCGCTTCATATTTCCAATGAAATGTTTTAATATACCCGAGAATGTACCAATAAGTCAAATACATTTGGTTTTATGTGATTTTTTTGTTTTCTTTTATTGAATTTAGTGAATGAAAGTTCACTAAAGCACATTTTCGAACAATATTTTCAAAAAAAATCCGCAATTTTGAATTATTTTCACTGTCGATTCGCTTTTAATAAACAGTTAATTTCACTCAGCATTGGGTCTTTACGGAATACTCAAAATTGGATCCTTAGTAAATAACTCAATGATTACTGGTTTTACTTTGCAGTCAAGATGAGTGAAAATGACTTAATTTTGGGGAGTTTGATTTCTCCGTGTAAAGCATAAAAATCATGACTACTATGGCATATTGTAAAATATAGCGTTGCTTGATCATTCCGTAAGATTATTGATTCCTAAATTCCTTAATAACTTTTTCATTTGACGTTTGCCTGCGAAAAAAATATTTGGCAAACTTTCTATAAGATTGGTTATAGAACTTTTCACTTGAAGTTACTACAAAAAGACTAGAAGACAGTTAACGAAACGGCTGCTTTCTTCATGTAGCAATTTGCACCCACGCTGTTCAAAACGCGATTTTAAATCGTTTAAGCTTGGGCGAGCGAAAATTCCGAAATTTGCATCGATCTATTTCACCGTCATCAAGTCTTTGTTAAAAGGTCGCGTCAAACAACAATATTTGATCAGACGACAAGATCGCCACAACCAAACATAGAAGCAACCGAGTATTAAATTGTACTTTATTCTTACGTCACTCATACCGTCCCTTTGTTTTTGCCACAACAGACCAGTCACGCTCTCGGACTCTCGGACCAACGACAAAATGCGTCAACAACAGAACAGTCTGCTTTCTTTATCGACAGTTATCGTCAATTTTGTCGGGTTTGTCAAGTAGCGTATGTAAAGCACATTAAGGAACATCCATTAATTATGCCACGCAAAAAAGTGACTTTTTAGACCACAACCCCAATAAAACAGCCAACACCCAACCCTGGACCTTCAAATGTTTTTAGTATGGATTGTCACGCTTTCCCACTGCGTTACATAATAAATGGACCTTCCCTTAGTCGAGTTACAAAACGACAAGCAACGTCAGAGTCGCGACGAAATAATATTAGGATAATTTTTCGTCGAATTGAATAACAAGTCTTCCTAGTAGAGTCATGCAATCAAGTAAGCATTAATGTTCATAGCTTCATGAAGTCATCAACGTGACAAACCACAGGCCTGAACATATGTCGTAAACATTACTTTTTTATCGCTTCAAATAACTGAGGTAATTGTATTAAGTTTTTTTTTCCAATAGACTGTTTTTATCATTTTAAGTCAATTGGGTTTGGTCGACTCAATATTTTTTAAAACAAAACTTTTATTCATAGAACACTAAAAATAAATATCAAATTAAATTTGAAAAAAAAACCTAACTATCTCAAAAAGGCGCAAAATAAAATAAACTGCTAAAAAAATTTAACAGTGTATTACATAAGATCAATATAATTTAATTAGTTTATCCCATTTAATGTTTTCGATTGGATCATAAGCGCTTACAGTATTGGATAATATATTTGCAACTAGTTGTGACTACTGATAAAACGCAAACATTCAGTGCTCTGAATTACAAAATTTTTAAGCCACTATAGTTGACGGTTAAGGGGTCTAATTTTATACCACATGATTTTCAGAGGAATTCGATGACAACCGACAGCACACCGATAGTATTTTGTTGACAAGAACCATTTTGCTGTGGTCAAAACAATTGCCTCTTATATTTTCTGGATGTTTTTGATCATATCAACAAGGTTGATAACTGGTGTATTAGAACTCATTCCTTAGCGAAGGTGTTCACTGGAATTTTACGCCTTCACAAGGTTGATGCTTGATTTTTCATAAAATAGTATCTGATATGGAATGTTGTTTACGTTCAAATTCAAAATGGCACGTGTGTGGAATGTCACAAAACAAGAATTGAACTAAATATGAGTTGGAAATATCAACTATCTCAAGACATAACTAAAGTTTCGTTCCACCGGAAAGGTTTGTGTGGAGCAGGCGGAATACCACGCTGCACTACGTCTACAGAGGGTGCTATGATCGTTTGCATCAAAAAGGATTCTGTCAAATCATCCAAACTGAAAGGGGAGTTTTTTTTCATGTCTCTTCTTCATCACTGCGACCTATTTTTAGATCTATTGTGACATATCCCCTTTTTTGCTTAAAATATTGTCAGCATTACGCATCACTATTGCTAGAAGTGATCGCCAATTTTTTATTTAAAGCATTGTCCCAGGACGTTATAACACACCGAATAAAGTGCCCTACCGTACTTGGGTTTGTTTTCCAGATCTCAAAGGATTCTAGTAGCCCTTTGCTGAAAAACTTAAATCTTTTTTTGTAGATTGACGGGCAGTGGGATAACAAGTGTTCCGAGTCTTCTTTATCCATGTCACAAAATCGAAATGAATCATCTTGAAGTTTTCCTATCAGCTCCAAGTGATAACGGCTCGGACAGTTGCCAGTTATAAGGCCTGTATGTATGGTTAGATCTTTTTTGGTAAGTCAAAGTAATTTGCGAGTCATTGAAATGTTTGGAGAAATTCCCAGGCTTTCATCACCATTCTAAGAGAAGAAGAGATAAACCACAAAAAGATTCAGGTCTCACGAACTGATGTGACGATCCGAGTCTTGCCAGTTCATCGGCTTTCTCGTTTCCATCAACTCCACAATGGCCAGGAACCCAGTACCAATTGACTTGATTACGACAAGACAACTTTTGGAGTGACTGAACACATTCCCAAACATGCTTGGAAGTGCATGTTGCTGACTTTAAAGCATTTAGAACTACTTGACTGTCCGACATAATACATATATTTGAATTTCTATAGTTTCTGCGTAAGCGTATAACAGAACACTTCAAAATTGCTTGAATTTCAGCTTGGAATACAGTTGGCCACTTACCCATTGGAATTGACATGTCAATCCTTGGACCAGTTACACCTTGATTGTTTATTTTTGAACCGTCTGTGTAGAATACAATAGATCCTTGACGGAGGTTTGGACCACTTCTTTCCTACATCAACAGTCAAAGTAGTGTTTTTTTCTGCATTCAATCTTTGTTGTTCATAACTAAAGGATTAAATCTATTTTTTTTTAGAATGCTAAGATGTCCTATTATATCACCTTCGAAAAGGTTCCCAAATCTACTGTTCCTTAGAGCGCTCTTTTCAGCTTCTAATTGTATGAATTGATGCAATGGTATCATGAAAAGCAATGCATCCAGTGCCTTTGTTGGTGTATTCCTCATTGCACCGGAAATTGAACAAGTTGCTAGCCATTGAAGTTTTCATTACTTTCTCTGTTAAACAATTTCTTTAGTTTTTAGCCACCAGACCAATGCAGCATAGGTAATCTTGGATCTCACAATTTCCGAATAGATCCAATGGATCATTTTTGGTTTTAAGAGAGTTGCAGCTGTCTGCTTCAGACCGCACAATCCGAAAAAGTGCTGTGTACGTCGACCCGTCGGAAACCGCTTGAATTCGCGATATTATTATAATACCTTGAAACATGGCGGAGGCAATGTGATGGTCTGGGTATGTTTTTCTGTCAACGGTCTTGGTCCGATTCATCAATTCAGATCAATGGAATCAGGCACCGTTTTATGTACAGTAACATTCTTAGAGATGTCATGCCAGAGAATTGCCACCACAATCTCCTGATCTTAACCATCGAAGAATCGAAGAATCAACCGTGTTAAAGTTAAGAACCAATGTTCCAGCGAATTCAAGCAAGGGAAGCAATTCCTAAGAATACTATTGACAACATATGACACCCTGTTATGGAGTCAGTCCTCGATGATGCAAAGCGGTTTCCGAAAATAAGAGATTTACTACTCAATATTGAGGGCAGATTTCTATGTGACGATTTGATAAGAAGTTGCAAGCTCTGTTCAAAAAAAAATATTTTGTTTTTTTCTCGATTTTTTTTTCACCGAATTATCATTTCTTTTGGCAGCAGCGTAAATGCACCCTTCTTTTTGGGGAAATGCTCCTTAAACTTTGGAAAAATGCTTCTTAGATGCGTTTGCCCGGTATAATGCAATCGGAGGTAATTATCTTCTGGTTGGCGCTTGCCGGTTGTTTTGACGGGTCTTAAGTTTCTTCAAGATTGTATAGCGGAGCCTCCCTCCGCAATCTTCGAGGTAGTTTTGACGGGTTTAAGTTTCATTTTGACGAGTCTTAATTTCGTTTTGACGACTCTTAAATTCAGAAACTGAAGACCCGTCAAAACACCCGGCAAGCGCTAACCAGAAGGTTAATACCTCCGATTGCATTATGCCGGGCAAACGCATCTAAGGAGCATTTTTCCAAAGTTTAAGGAGCATTTCCCCAAAAAGAAGGGTGCATTTACCCTTTGCCATTTCTTTTTGTTCGAATAAATCAAAAGTATATTGTTTTTTAACGCACACATGTATTTTTCCCAAATTGACCATTCATAGATCTTTACTGATTATTTTTTTTAAGTCATGTACTGGTTGCAAATGTTTTGCCCAATACTTTTCCGAAATCACCACGTGGCCAGTGCAGCTTAGAAGATAACATTATCATTTATGGAATGTTTTTAAAATTCTAAAAACAGTGCAGCGCTGCATGATGTATTCTTGAAGCAATTAAAATTTGATCGCTTCCTTTAGGGCATCCTGAACCTCTTCCAGGTTCACCACTTGGCAAATGCAGTTAAAAAAATAACAGCATCGTCGTGCGTTTCGTAGTTGCTCCTTCGTTACTGATCAGAACAAGTGTAATTACACAGAAAACCGCATAGATGGAGCTTGAGAGTAGTTCATCTTAAATGTACAATTCTATTCTATTTATAGATCAGTAGCTTATTCACTTCATTTACAGATCTGCACCGGAACCGGTAATGTCCTTGCGGTCTTGGGGAAGGATGAGGATGATTAGTTTGGCATTCGTTATTAGAGACCGCGTTTACCTCTGCGTCTTCACAATTGTCAAGGAAACGATACTTTTGTGTTAGTGAGGCTGGTTTTTTTTTCTAGATCATGGATTCACTGTGGAATGTGAGGCGATCAAGGCTTTTTATTTCAAATATAGTGCAATCTAGACAGAAGCAAATGACAAATGGCAAGGAAAGAGCCGGGCCTTGGTATGAACTCGACGTTCTACAAACTATGCAGAACGGGTAACCACTTTGCCACGTCGCTAACGTCATCATTTAAAAAAAATCATAAAATTCTACGAAAAGTAATACATTCCTGTTTTCATTTAAATTTGATGTCTTCTCCCAGAGTACCCGGAAGCTGTTCCGGAGTTACCACATGGCAAATGCAGATCAGAAAGGTAAAATAATCTTTTATGAAATGTTTTTAAAATTCTGAGAACAGTGATATGTCGCATGAAATACTCGTATAGCAATTTAAATTTGATCACTTCCCACAACACATCCAGATTCGGTTTCAGGGTCAACACTTGGCCAATTGAGGGCAAAGTCCATACGTCATGTTTATTGATGGAATATAGTTTGAGTTAAAAATAAAGGAAAAAAATAGCACTGAAAAATAGCATAATAATGGGGAGGGTCATGAAAAAAAAATTTTCAATGTTATCTGCTAACCCAACTCTGTCATTCTGGATCGTCAACCAAAGGTATAATATTTAAAAAGAATACCTATACCTTTCAAATAATGGCAGAATTTTAAGATTTGGTAATCTTATTGCCGAAAACCAACCGAAGCAACATCAACATCGACACGTATTTTATTCTAGCTGATCAAATATTGGCGTTGTTGCTTATTTCATATGAAAGAATACCTTTCGAATGAAACATAAGTCATAAGATTTGCCAAAACAGTACCGAGGACAAGCATTTCTAATTTCAAATCAACGGACGTTTTACAGGTTTGTTAGTTTGAGCAAGTTTTTATGGTACAGTGTGTGTGACTTTTTTGAATGGGGTTCGGAAAAGTATATCAAATTTTCTCAAGAAAATATATACGTCATTTCAGGGACAGGATGAAAAACCTCCCGTTATCTGATTCTGGTAGTATATTAATAATTAACTAGGGTTAGGGAACGGCTTAATCAGGGGTGACTGTTTTAATCAGTTGTTAGGAAACAGGTCTAAAACTCCTACATTTTCCAAATTATTTCCCTTTTAATGATACAAACTTAAGCTCTATCTATCGGACTAATGATTCGATGTTTTAAAAAAAAAAAAAAAAAAAAAAAAAAAAAAAAAAAAAAAAAAAATGTGTTATATAAACCACACTTCAAATTCCAGCCCACCTTCCCATCCTTTCAGTTGTTATTCCTATTAACCTTGAGACGGCCGCGAGTAATCGGTCCTATCCCCTTAACGTTAGGTTTAAGATAATTGATGTATATAAATATGAAAACTTGGCTCTGTAAAGTTAAATCGATTGAGCCTGTACAAATAAATGAACTGAAAAAAAAAAAAAAAAAATGATTCGATGTATAAATCATGATTGGTTACCAATTTATTACTGTCATTTTGAAGATTTAAAATATTCTATTTAAAATCTAGAAAACCATCAGTTTCCTACCTGCTGAAGAAGTTCGCTCATATTTTGCATTTGTTCGCGTGTACCGGAGAGAATGTCTTCATCAGCTCCTTCTCACATCTAGGCTTGTTGCCAGAATGTGATTTTGAACATTGAGTTAAATTTATTTCATGTTTAGATTATCTGAAATCACTATTTATTTCATGTTTCTTCCAGTCATTTGAGGTAGATCTATGGTTATCATTATACTGTCAATCATCTGGCACTATCATATGCAATAAAAAAAATATGTTTCGGAGCTCACCGATAAATAATGCTTCGCTGTTGAGCGGCAGCTATGGCATCACTGTCTCTTACATTTGTTTGTATTTAAACGAAGCATCCCGTTTGTCGTCACAGTCGCTTTGTCTAACATTTCCGTGAGACGGATCAAAAGCTGAAGATCGTCGTCTATTATAATTGTATTGAACTTTACCTCGCATTTTGGAACTGAGACAGCTCTTGCTTCAACTATGGAAGTAGTCAGAGATTCAAGAGCATTATCGAAATCCGCATGCTTTTAATAAGTCCCTGCAATTGCGAACTTTATTCCTTGGCTATGGAATTTTCTGAGTCTAATGCTTGTTTCTGAAGATATGTTTCGATAGATCAGAAGTAAGCAGAATTAATAACTTTTAAATGTTGGCAGATCTAATTATAGACAATATACAGCTTCATCAAATGTCCCAGGTGCTGAATAAACTGCTTAACCCGTCCCGTCCATTTATTTCATCCGACACAATCAATAAAATAAGGTTTTCCGACAATTCATTTCATAGGGTATGTGTCCCTTAACTCAGCCTAATATGCAACGATCGATTAAATTTTTTATTACAATTCATAAATTACTTGAGCTGGAAGCGATATTTAATTAGTTATACACTTGCTTAGATAAATTTAATATGCCATTTTGTAGTATGCATCACAAAAAGTTACATTACATCCATATCCCTCGAAAGTTTCTCACCTAATAAAACTTTCGAGGGATATGGATGTAATGTCGGTCTATGAGCACAATATGATATATGACATATGATTTATCGGCCATTCGATAATGAAAACCTTATAATTCACTCTAAACAGATTTTGTTCCTTTGGTTTGTGTTAAGATGAACCATTTGAATAATATAAATCCGCAAACTCATATATTATCATTAAAATGTTACCAATAATAACATATTTACTACGTAATTAATACAGGAGGCCAACTTTGGGAACATAGAAAAAAATACGTCCCTAACATTGGGTCTACGGTTTTCTTGTTAGATCATTGTTATTCTGATTTATGTAAACAGTTAGTTAATAACGTATGTCTATTACCTGTACATCTAGGCTGCATTACTCGATTAATTGGTTCAATTTAGCCAAATTTAGATCATTAAAAGATCGTGAAGATAAGCTGTTCAGCTTAACCAGTGAAGTCATGATGTCTTAAAACTTGCGGAAATCGAAAATTAGGCGTAAGTGAACAACTATAAATTAATTAATAATGTCTCAATTGCTTCGAAATAAATTGTTAATCCTAACATATTTGGTACATAGGCCGAATGAAGGAGCTAGGCTAACATTACATCCCATTACCCTAGTTCTTTTTTCTTCGCTGACATTTTTCAAGATAAAATGAAATAAAAAACCTATGCTTATCATAAACTGACAAAGCATCTCATCTCCAGGATACCCGGATTTAGTACTAAAGTTACAAACCCTTTTACTAAGTGGAAAAACGGTCACCGTTAATCCTATAAGGGGATAGGACAAAAAGTTCTGTCCGGGAAAAAAATTTAAGCATTATTTATTTTTAATTACCTGAGTTTTCATTTTAGCTCAAAAGCATCATTTTATTTTTTATTTCAGGATCTTTGTCAGAATTATATTCGCGTTCTGGCACTACCCACACCAGGAACGTTGCTCAGTTGTGGCACCAATGCATTCCGACCCATGTGCCGGACGTTTGGAATCAACGGAAACAGCTATTCAGTGGAATCTGAGAAAGCCGGTCAGGCCATGTGTCCCTATGATCCGGCCCACAATTCGACAGCTGTTTTTGTCGGTAAGTAAGAATAGTGCTAGGATTAAAAATAAGTGTTTACAGAAGCGACGCATTCAAATATCACGATTGAAAGTCAATTCAAACTGAATCAGAACGTCGACAGCACAGTTCCAGAAAATAGCGCGTGTTGCCCATTATTCAATCCAGACACCGGGATGGATTGGAAAACAAAGTTCGTTAGAAAATCAATTACAATAACACGATTACGATCGTTTCGTTGGAGCGTCGCCAATTTAACGCTCCTCCGGTTATGGAGATAGCCCTGGCCTCAAATAGTTCCTTATTTCCACCATCCTTTCGGCACCATGGCGGCACATCCTTTATCGTGGTGCTATATTCCAAAACTTGTTCACGTTCAGCCAGCAAACGGGTGAGTCACAGAGGTCTAGCATAAAAGAAAACAGCCTCCTAGCGATAAAACAGAGATCAAATTTTGTGGAAAAACGTAAAAGGGTGAAGCCGTACTTTGTTGTATAAGCCTATTTCTGGACTACCAAGAAGAAAATAATAATTACATACAAGCAGATCAGCAAATCCGTGGTTTTGCTATTACAAATACCTTTATTTTCAACAATTTCCCTGGTAAGGTAGAAATTCTAATTGCAGTTAAATACAGAACTGACGTTATCGAAAAAAAAATTCCTAATTTCGAATTGTAAATTTTAGTTTCTTTCAAAATGGAACTAACAATGTATCAATACGTGCCCGCACTTGCTGTAATTACATCTCCAACCTTTTCATTCCCCTTGGAACAAAGATTCGCATCTCCAGTGATTGGTACTAAGTAGGACGATAGTTAAAACAAAACCCTACCAAAGCTACGGGAAAAGGGAAATGGTGAGCTAACGACAACCGGTAAAACTAGTCCTCGCTTCATGGTCCTTGGCTTGGCAAGGATCGATGAAATCGGCTGAGTTGAGGTTATACGCTTCGCTGAGCTAACGTTTGTGTCGCTACACATCAAAGACCTTTTCTGGTCTCTTTTATAGAAACGATGTACGAGTGTGCCTTTCCTGCTATAAATATGATAATAATAAGCGGATCAATGAAAAAATCTCTCCTGCGTATTGATCAAAGGTCGTTCAGTTTTCATTAAAACGATTATTATAAAACCATTGACAGTTCTGATGCTGCTTCTGGCATTACTTTGAGATCACAAGTTATATAGTAGAATAGACAAAATTATGGCTAAAAAGTTGTTAATTGAATTGTTTAATTATGGTGTAATTTACTTCTTGAATGTATAGCTACAGTACTGGCAGTAATAAAGTATATACTCTATTTGGTTATTGACATAAATTTGCACACAACTTCGTTGTTTCAATCGATAGGGGTTATGTATTTGTGAAATTGATCTTTTTTATTTTGCTATCAGACAACAGCATTTGTATTTAAATAGTTAAAGTGTTTTTGTCATTGCCAAATAAATCTGTTCAAAAAAAAGTATACAGCACAATAATTGTATTACCCGACATCAGGGCTTTGTTTACTTTATTGTTGATATACAAGATAAAGCAATAACTCTCATTCGTTCTGCAACATTCTTCAGCGAATCGTTGGTGTTTTAAATTTCTAGTGAAAAAAGTGTCGATAATCATGAAAATATATCTGCAAGTGCGTAATTTGATCGTGAAAGACTGCCAGAAAGGCATGTCTTATCGCAAAGTAGCAGAAAATTTCGATACAAGCTTCCCACCAGTACAGAAAGGCTGAAAGAAGTCTGGAATTTGCCATGAAAAAAAAAAAAGATTTTTTTTTTGGGAAAAAGCTGGTGGGGGAAGAAGGTAGGTGGGTTTAATTTTGAAGGAGGGGGTATGGGGGGTGGAAAAAGAGGGGGGGGTTTGAGGGGAAATACCTGAAAAAAAAAAGGAGGAGGGGGGGGGAATTGGGGGGGGGGGGGTGGGGGGGGGGGGGGATGGGTATTGGGGGGGGGTGTGCGAAAATTTGGAGGTTTCCTTGCTAAAAGTTGGTCGAAAAAATTACTGGATACTTGTCCAAAGCACACCGCACTCTAAACTAATTCTTTTTGCTGGATTTCACCTTGGTCAAAGAAATGCGACTGGTGAAAAATCAGGGGTTGTAAAATGAATAGGTGTTAAAATTATAAATATCGACAAATTATCGCTTCCAAATCATAAAAATGATTAATACAAACAGTTTGTAGTCAACAAGATCTGGACTTCTGGAGAAGGGAAAGTCCATCGAGCGGAATCCTGGTTCCAACCGTCCGACCGTTTTAAGCGACCGGAGGATTCAACAAAAGTTCAAACGGAAGACAGAAGAAAAGGTGGCCACTTCTTTCCGTGTGTTGAGCCGGAAGGTCGGTGCGATCGGCCAAACGGTCTAGAAGTATTTGGCCAAAATGGATATCCACAAGCGGAAGCGTCAGTCCAGGCCAGCCGTGTCGGAGAACCAAGCGGAAACCCAGAAACAACGGATCTTCCCGGCGAAGCGGAACGTAGTGGTCGTTATGAACGGCGAGACGTACCTCACATTGGACGGCAACGACTGGCAAGGCAAAGGCTACTTCACCTCCCCGACAAAAGAAATTAGCAGATATTACCCTCCCAACATGCCTCAGCTCCGCCCAATCAAGAAGCTCTGGGCCAATTTGAAGAAGAGAGTATATTCAAATGATTCCGTGGCCAAAATGACGGATGATTTGATCAAAAAGGCGACCAAAGAACTGAAGAATATGCCTACAAGCTTCTTTTTTCACCTATGGCCAAAGATCCGGCTAACTGCTGCAAGGCGGTGCGGCAGGGAGTAGAAGTATTTTTGTGAAGTTTTTAATTTCTTAATGAATAAAACGCAATTAAGTTTGTTAAAATATCTATTTCCGTTCTTTTCTACCATCCATCTGAAAATAGTCGCTTTTTTTTAATGCGCGCATTACTTAAATATGGTGACAATGCACTGGTTGATAACGTCGTTCCGTTGAGTCTTCACAAGTAAAAAATCTGAATTTGCATTGTGATGTTAATGTTGTGGACTGTGATGTAAACCTGTAAAAATGTATTTCATTCCACACGAACCAGCAACTTGCGTAATCATCTTCATCTTGTTGGCAACATACCACACCAGAAACGCCTTGGAGTAGTGGCAGCTGGCCAAATCTGGCCAAATCTAGCCAAAAGATGACTTTGCCCCTATGCTTGCGGATGAACGGCAATACACGCTTTTTCAGGCATGCTTCAATATAAACTTGGGATGACATCATCGAGGATGTGATGAATGGTTCCGTTTCAGGCCACAACTGCAATTCGGTTGCCAAGTCATGGCCTTGTTCGCGAACTTGTCGAAAAACACGAACTTGATTCTTCCCAGCATATCCCCACGTCCAGTTGCGATGTAAAACTTTTGACAAGGAAGCTGCTTAAAATCGAGTTTTACATATTACCTTACCTTCCATGTATCCCTGGCAAGGATGTTCCAAACCGTTTGAAAGTTCCCGTTGTACCTTCTAGCCACATCTCGGATCGAAAGACCGGAGCTGGCTTTAACGCACCTCAACACCTTGCTGCGCAGCTGACGATCCCTGGTTCCTGTTTCTTCGTAGGTGGAATCAGCGGACCTACGAAATTTCCACTCACATTCCTTGTAGGTTTTTTGCACTCGACAAACTGTTGTTTTCCGCATCTTTAGCACTTTAGCCAGCTTGGAACCGGACCACTCCGGATTTTCCAGGTGTTTGTGCACAATAGTTTTCCTTCTTTTGAGTTTCATTTGACGTTATTTCTGAACGCGATCGACTACTTTGATCAAACTTGTACCAGTTGTTTTCTATAGAAGTGTTAACAAACCATTTTTAATGATTTTCGGTACCCAACACTAGAGGCGTGCTTGCGGCGCCCGAGGGGCGTACCAACTTATTTTTAGTCAGTCTTTACTTCATTTACTCATTATTGGCACGGTTGAACTCCTATTCCGTGGTAAAGTGTGTACCGCTTAAAATCCGCACACACAAAATTCATTCTCAAAATTCGAGTTTTTATTCGATGATCACCAAATTTTCAGGGAGCAAAAGAAACCCATTAAAGTTAGTTTTGGCATCATTAATGTAATTTATTTTGCCTTTATATCCGAATGCGCGAAAGATGACCTTAACCCCAGCAATAAGGTTCTGCACTACCTCAGAATCGACATTTTTTGCATATTTACCCATGCTTTCTTCATTTCTTCTACATTCTTCACCAATTTAGGTCGTTTTAGAAGGTGCTCCTTCATAATGGCCCAGTAGTTTTCAAATGGGCGCAGTTCCGGAGTGTTTGGGGGGTTCAGATCTTTCGGCACGAAATCGACATCATTCGCCTTATACCACTCTAGCACGTCTTTCGTTTAGTGGCATGATGCCAAATCCGGTCACAGATCGTCGGACCATCGTAAGCCTTCAGGAGAGGAAGAAGCCGCTTTTGTAAACACTCTTCCAAATACACCTGTCCATTCATGGTGCTTGCCGTAACGAAAGGTGTACTCCGCTTTCCGCAAGTATAAATCGCTTGCCAAATTAAGAACTTCTTGGCGTACAACTTCCGGGTACGGCTTTTTGCGACCGTATTCTGTTTCTCGTAACGGTTTGGAGACTTCTGAAACTTAAACGTACGTGGTCCAGCTCGAGTTTTGGTATTCTGCTCGAAAGTCTAGCTCACATGCAAATTTTTAGCCACATCTCGAGCTGATGCATTCGGTTTCCGTCTAAAGGCCCCAACCACGCGTTTGTGATCGTTCTCGTTGACCTGACGGCTTTTAATTTCCGGATCTTCAGTCAGATGTTCTTCGAACCGTTTTATGAAATCAGACACCGTGGAATTCACAATTCCCAACTTTTTTCTGATGGCACGATGCGCAAGATCATTATTCGCAAAGTACTCGTTCAAAACTTTTTCGCGCACGCACTGTTCTTTTGTCTCCATTTTGAAAACTTTTGTGTACCTTATGAAATCACAGAGTGTAAACAATACACATTAAACTATGTCTACGCAAAATTTCAATTAATTTTACCCAGCGGATCAAAGGTTAGAGCAATTTGAGTGTGTGCGGATGTTAAACTACACCCTTTATAGTAACGATGCCGGTAGTGTATCAGTATAACTTCAGTGAGCGTTAGTAAATACGGAACATAGCAGTGCTTATCTTAGCTTCGCCAACTCTACCTCTCAACCGGAAAGGTATTCAAAACTAATCGGTGTTGGGAGACATAACTGGCCGTCTTAAGAAGGATGGTTTGCGTCAAGAGTTGTCAAAGATTCAATAGATTTGAAGAGTTGGTGCGAATTGATCGAGCGTTTCTTTCAAACATACCGTTGATCTGCGTGGAATCTAAACTGTTTCAAAACGCGTCCTGAACAGGGTTGTTAATTGTTAACATCTGTACGCGTCTGCCTCAACGTCTTACTTGGGAATTGCAATGTGAATAACAGTAGAGGTTAAATATTAATAACCCATTTTGACATTGGAAGTTAATGTTAAAATTGCAATGGAGGAAGCAAACATAGTTGTCCTGATTTTATGCTCTATTCCACGAACCTGTGTCTTGTTGATCAAGCTGTTTTATAGCTCTAGCGGCTTAAATGATTACCAGCTTTTGTTTCTTACATTTATTTCAGATGCGATGTTCAGCAAAGTTGCAGTTACCAAATTGGATGTTTGTTGATCTAAATACCTTTACATCAGATTGCTGAAGCGAGTTTTTAGTGCGATGCAAACAGAAATTATGGACTTCTCATAGAAATTTCCATACTAATTTCAAACTGGCTGTGCATAGTTAGGTTCAAACAAATCGAGTTTCAAATTTTGGGGAGGTTATAAGAAGCATAGAAGAGCGAATAACACAAATTTACATCAGTCTATGGTATCCTCCGAACAACCAATTTTACCAAAACTCACAATGATTTTAAGTTAGTGAGCACGACTACTTCTCTGCTGCAGTTGTTATCCGACTACACTAGTCATATATCGTATAAAAATACATCTACCAGTCATCAGACACTCAGTTATATGATAAAACTTGTGTGATTTGTGATGATCTGAAACCACATGGAAGAACACTAACAGTGTTCAATTGACAACGAAGCAGAACAAGCTGGATTTATTGAATATCATGCTATGCAGGATCAAGTCAGCATGCATCACACGCATTCGGTCGTTATCACATTTCAACCCAATTAATCTGGTCATAATCCAATCTCTGTTCATTTTCAGACCCTTTTTGTAATCGAGCCCACAATCACATCCTTCAAATGCTTCATCTCTTAATATTTTTTTTTTCTTTTTTTATTTTATACATGACCAATTTTTGGATTTCAGGTTGTGCGTGGTCCGGCCCAACTCTGTTTTATCAGCCAAAATAACAAACAAGCTACAACCGTAAATCGCTTGAGAGTTCATTTTGTCATAATCCTTGAACATTTATATATTTATTTAACCGTTCCTAAAAGAAGCCTCCCGCAATGGAAACACATCAGGTAGTCACCATTTCACCATGTGCTATGACAAATGCTTCTCAATAAGAAAGAAATGAAGATGGATGGGGCTTGCAGGCAAAAAAAAAGGCGGAACTGAACAAAACTAATAATTTTCCTGGTGACATTTTCCCATTTCGGAACGGCGAGTTTCCCGGTAGAATTCGAAGCTCGTTGTCGACAATGCCACTGGCATTCTGTTATTTTAGAATTCAATTCTGAAACTATTTCCTCGTTCAGTTTTCTTCCTAAAATTCTCATCATTTTCCGCTCGCCTTTATTTGCCAATCCAACATGCTTCTATTATTTGTGGAATGATCTTTGAGGGTCGATTGCGTATCTTTTTGTCGTCTAGCTTTGGTGGGAGATAACTTGTTTCTCAGAATGTATGCAAATTCCACCGTTCGTTGCATGCGACGCATTGTTGAATGGAAATATATTGACGAACAACGTCAAAACAAGTTCTTTTTATTTCTTTGTAAGACGAATAATTATGACAAACGCTTGAGCTGGCTATTTTCAAGCCTCTAGAAATATTGCATGATAGAAATCAATCGATTACGAAAGTTCCATGCGCTAAAATGTAAAATTAATATTTCCTGTAGCTTGATTTGAATAAATAAGACATATTATTCTTCATCGAAATCATGCTCCGGAAATCCAAATACATTTACTGTATTTACTATATACAATTTAATATTTTTTAATTACAACAATGAACGATCAGTAATGTTCGACTGTGGGAATAGATTATTTATATTTGAAATCGTCATTACCAGTTCAACAGTAGCCATGTAGGTTTTAAATAATCAATAATACCTCTATAACAATATTTTATAATCACAGTGACGTAAATACTCGAACAAATTCACTGTTCATTACACTGGTCACGGGCTCGCAAATTTCCGTTTTGATGAATCTTAAAAGATTGCGGTTGGAAATCAAATGTTGAAAAATCTTCCCAGATTCAAATCCCAGATGCTCACATAAGCATGAGCAAGAAAGACAACAAAACAAAATTTGTTGCATAACTGCAAACTTTGCAAT
The DNA here is from genome assembly GCA_024533555.2 of Aedes koreicus. Taxonomy (NCBI): domain Eukaryota; kingdom Metazoa; phylum Arthropoda; class Insecta; order Diptera; family Culicidae; genus Aedes; species Aedes koreicus. Next base: position 87,580 of record JAHHFK020000575.1, read on the forward strand.
GCATTGAATAAATTTGAAGCACTCTTGTCATAAATTGGCTTGCAAATAATGGTAGCTTTAGGTAACCGTATTTACATAGGAAACATCCCATGTTTCAAATCGCTTTCGTTTGTTCTCAGCTGGTACCGTTCATGCATGGTTATACAAGATTTATGATGACTAAAGCAGATGTGCAGTCGGTGCATGATTCTAGTGTTGGGAAAAGAACGTGCTTGCAAGAGAATATACACAACGGCCATAAAAATCAAAAGTTGTATCATTTCCTTCATAAGGATAAGTGTAAATCATGCAAGAACACTTCCTCAGTACGTGATGAGATCATGTGAACGTTAATGCGATTTGATTGTCAAACTCTGGTCCTTTTTGGTATTATTCTTGAAATTTTTGTTAGTCAAATTATGGATTGTGTAACAAACACAAATTGCCTTTAGTAAACATTTTTTATCAGTGAAATCTATTTCTTCACATAAATTGATCCTATAGTGAACACTTTCCAATGGCAATTTAAAATGCAATACAGCGCAGTGGGGTCTAAAATCTTAAACTTTTCTTTATCTTGTTTGTTAACACAAGAGGTCAAACTTAGGCGGTTTTTCAACTTTTATGGTCGAAAAAAAAAATTTTTGGGGGCCTGGCGATGTTGTCTATTTTTTGGGGAAAAAATTTTAAACTAAAAACCACCTATCTATAAAAAACCACAAACTTTTTTCTTTTAAAACATAAAATAAATATGTACGCCAAAAAAAACAAATCAAAGAAAAATTCACAGCTTAAATTTATTTAAATTTATTTTCGAACCAGAGAAAATTGATCCTAACAAGGGATAAATTGACAATACACACTAATCAAAACAAAATTATTCTGACTTGTTATATGTTTAATCTCATCCATAAGGTTTTGCACAGTGCCCTCGAGCGCTCGATTGGAAGCTTTTTCCACTTCTTATCAACATCTTTCTCGCATTTCCTTTCAATTTTCGAAGATTTCGCTTCACGATTGCAATATATTTGGATTGTTAGAGTTTGGATTGCATTGTTTGGAGGAGTGCAGTCAATTGGCACAATTCTTGCGTTGTTTTCCATTCCTAAAACATAACGATAAGACGCAAAATCAGGCTAAAGCAACTTAGAACATGTGTACTATTGGATTAAATGTAGTAGCCGTTTCTTTAGGCACTCTTCGACGTACACTTGTTGATTTATCGTACCTGTAGTTATGAAGACTTTGCTTTTCAATCCAGCCTGCAAAACCATATGCTTTTTAGCGAACTGCGACAAGTTTTTGACCTTAAAGTAATCGTCGACGTTGCCACGTTGTAGTACAGCATAAAGCTCAAGACCAGGAAGCTGCTAGAAGTCTGATTTAACGTTTGTTTCATCATCCAAAAGCACACAGTCTAATTTTGTTGAATTATCTTGAAAGTCTTATATCCTGCTTTTTTCCTTTTTTGTATGAAAGAATATGACATGTTGAATCCTGGTGAGTATGATCTTTTAGAATACCTCTAACTAGAAAATGAGAAGAAAGATTTGTAATTTCCATTTAATTCTGACTACCTTTATTGCTAATTAGATCCGTATTAGTACACGACACTGAAGAAGTCTGCACATTGTGGACAAAATACGCGTATCTGTCAAGATAAGCAATAAAGGTAGTTGGAATTAAATGTAAATTACTTATCTTTCTTCTAATTTTCTAATGACATTTCTGAGCACTGCATTTCGCTGCAATTTGAAATTGTCGTTTCGCGAGTCAGTCATCGAGTTCCATGCCTTGGTAATGGAAGCTTTCAGGGCGCCAACACTGGGGTGAGAACGTTCACAGGCCTTAGCCTGAACATATATATTTAGTAATCCAAAGGATTCAAGTCCGAGCTGCTAGGAGGCCAAATGTCCTTGGGCCAAAATTCCATGTTTTCCTTCAGCCACGCTTGAGTCCTTTTTGAGGTATGGTACGATGCTCCGTGCTCCGTGTGGAAAATGACGGGTTAGATACGCGATCGATGGTAAATATTGTCTCATCGGAGAATACGATGATGGAATGTTTCTTTTTGAATGCTGATACCAAACGTTTCAGCGTATTTCTAGCGGTTTGTTTCCCTCTCTCTGCGTCCTTTTGTTTACACATTTCTGTCGGAGAGAACGACGGTGAGTGGTGCATAGCAAGATGAAATTCTAAAAAATTCTACAATACTGTTCCAATAATTATAAGCACACCTGGTTTATTTCTCATAAAATGCGCATAGATCTGGTTTATTTTCAAAATGCGCGATCTTACTCCCGGGCCATATACTTAACTGTACGCAAGGACAGGATATTACTGAAACGGAAAAGGCCATTTTCACCGAAAAATTTGGCAAGGTGGTGATGGTGTGGCAGGCAATATTCGAATGCGGCAAAATATCTAGCCCGTACGTTACATCGGAGACAATGAACACCCAGAAGTACATCAAGGAAAGCCTCCAGAAGCGTTAATTGCCAATAATCAAGCAGCATGATGGTCCTTTCATATCTTGGCCTGATTTGGCATCATGTCATTACGCCAATAAGAACATAAAGATTTTGAAAATGTTCTAATGAAAGATGTTATGACCACTTGAGAATCTTCATATAAAACCTTTTGGCTGCCATGAAAACCAGAATGTGGCCAAATGGCCTAAGCTGTCAAATTTACTGTGAAATCGAGGGTTGTTTATTGTTGTTCTGCTTTGTTTGATTCTCTGCTCTTCTGATTCATTTAGCAGTATAAAAAGGTCTAGTGTTGCGGCAAATTTTGTTTGATAACAAAATCTCTAAAACTAATTGTGTTTTAAACAGCGTAGTATGCTCCTAATTTTATGCGCATTTATTTTATGGTGAATATTGGCACGACAAGAGTCGAAAATTAATGCGCCTCGGAAATTATGCGAATTTACAACAACATACATCAAATTAAAACAAATATATTCGATAAATCAATCACAAATTTCCGGAAAAAGTGTTTGGAATCGGATGAGATTATTTCAAAGAATGTCGAAATTAGTCTCCGATCTACAGTTTATTTGCATACAATTGAAACTTTGATGCATTTATTTTTCCACATTTCAATTATTTCTTATATTTCAATATGGCGATTGGAAATAATCACAGTTTTGCCATAAAGACAATTTTTCTTCGCAATGATTATTATGAAACTTTTTGGTTCCTAGTGGTGACTTCCTTCAATGCCAATTTCCTGCCGTTTAATGCATTTACTGTAGGCAAAATGGTTTTAAAATGCTTTTTCAACTGACCATAAAGATAATAATATCAATGAGTCCTAAAA